>WEKW01006199.1:0-10659 GCA_013389905.1 Sula dactylatra | reverse complement strand
GGAGTGTTTGCTAGTGTTTGTGGAGACCGGGGAAGTGTGATTTCACAGGGCAGGCAAGCCTGAGAGGAAGGCTCGTCCCCGGCCGGGAGTGCAAAAATGCCAGAAATTCCGTAATGGAACCGATAGAAAGATGATTTTCAGGTACGTATTACCGCAGATCACCGCCAGAGCATCGCTCTGAATCCAGCGCTGACAGCTATTTTCATAGAAGTTTTCAATGAGGATTTTTATCCTCAGAGCCCAAATTGTCACCCACTTCATCTTCAAAAAAAAAACATAAAAATCCCCGAAGTACGAGAAATTAATTCCTAGAGGTTTATTCACCCACAGCAGCTCCTCCCCTGAGGAGACTACTTGCAGATAAGCCAATAAAGACAGAAACCCAGCCTTGCAGGGGCAGAAGAAGCAAGTCAAGGCTGAGCAAAACCCTTCTCAGCTGGTGCTGCCTCCTTTGTTTCACCCCACTGCCAAGATTTTGGCCTCTTCATTTATATTACAAAAGTAGTGAACTGAAGGTTGAGCACCTGCAGAAGGCTCTCTCTCCAGGGGGCAAGGCTCAGGACCAGCGCTCCAAAGAAGCTGCCATTAAAATTACAAAATCCCCAAAGCCAGTTTTAAGAGGGCAAGTAATCTTCTAACCGGGGAACTGCAGATAACGCAGCTCTCTACACCACCATTGCTCATTTTTTATTCATAAGTAGCTGGACAATGTGTTTCTCTGTGCCCTTGCACCATATACAAACCTCAGCTACACCCAAAATATAAACATAGCCATGAGCTGCATATGCATATTATTTTCAAAAGTGTTTGCTCCTTTTGCAAGAGGATTTTCTACCTCGAGGTATTCAACATTTTTACTGCCACCAGGAGGACAAGGGAGGGGCTTTGCTTTACAACGTGAGGTACATCAGTAAAGTTGCCCACCAAATGAAAAGCACGGCATGCATCTGTTTACAGAAGTGCATCACATCTTCACTAATCAAATATCTTACTAGTGTGTAGTTCAAAAGGCACTAAGGTTTGCTGTCAGACCACCCCTACGTAAAGCTGCATGGTCAGATCCTCAGCTGGGATAAATCACAGCTGAGAACATCTGACCCCAGCCCTGCATCAGATTTAGGATGAGAGTAGCACCACATTTGGTGTGGTATATTCATTTCTAGGGATTTGCCATCTGTAGAAGCAGCGGTAAGTTTTGCCACCTAGAAATCAGGGTAATGCAGTACATCTGCATCTTCAGAAAAACAGCGCCTTGCTAGCGGCGTAAAAAGGATCAGGTGGCAAAGAACAAGTAAAATGCCAAGCTGGATGGGAGCCTCTGCTGGCTGAGGGGCAAGACTGCTGTAGCTAGAAAAGTCTCTTATCACAATCTCATGTCAAACTCTTGTTTGCTCTCGATTTTCAGCTGCTATTTGCCAGTCATTAACTGCTGTTTAGACTGCCCAGCTTATAATTTAGAGGCATTTCAGATGATATGTTAGTGACATCTTAATTTTCGAGGAAACACTGAGATGAGCTTCATATGATTCATAAGCTATTTAAAAATAGCCACCACGCTCTAGGTATCATCCTAGCTGCCTTTTTTGCTGCAGGAAACCAGCTCTTATTCCAAGACACTTGGTTTGTTCTCTGCCCTGGCTGTGGCACAGGGAGAGTATCCCAACCTGATCTCCCAGGACATCATTGAGTACTGATAAAAAAACTAAATACAGCCTTATAAAAGTGTTATTGCCTTATCCCCAAATGAAGGGTATTGCAGCTTTATGCACTGTTTAGTGGATCCTATTTGGTGGCGGCTCAGTCTTCTACAACTCTCCTCCTGGTTTTGCCACCAATCTCATTAGTAATCTGCAGCAGGCCATTCTCTCCTGCCTTTTGCCTCATCAGTGCACCCAGTGGGCTCTCACAGAGAGGACAGAAATTTTAGCAAAGCACTGCAGCATTCTTGGTAGCCTTGATGGGTAATCAGAGAGAAGCTGGACAATCCGATGGGATCCCTTCCTATCTCCCACCAGAGAGTGTATCTTTTATTGCTTTGAGTAAATTCACTGTAAAAACCACAAGGTATGGGCTTCAAACTGTTCAGGAGCCTAAACCATCTCAGGCTCATGCCATTTCTGCCTGTATCCAGCCTGTATTTTGTGATAGTTTCAAATTTTTCTTCCTGCATTTCATTAATTCATTTCTGCTCCTTACATTTATGCTTTTTCACCTATGCAAACAGTATCCTCTCTTAATCATCGCTCAGTTAAGGTTTGTATTTCATCCTTTATGTCTTTTTCTCATGAGTCATTCCTATGAAGTGTTAGTGATACTGTTATACTCCAAACTCCCTCCGGTTTTCCCAACATCTCCCTCATAACAGTTTGCCCAGAAGTGTGATCATACTAAAGCCATAATAAACAACTATCTCTAAAATGCTTTTGCGTATAGTGTCTGAAGCTGAAATGACAGCCTTGCTCCATGTAACTTGCCACTTCATATCTAACTTGCTGTCAGCTATTACACATATTTTAAACTATTTATTAAACCAGACATCTTTTGAGATAGTGCATTCAGATTATTTCACTTAAATATGCAAAAGCTCATTTTTCCAAGTTTAATTTAATTTCTTTCCTGTGTATGTAGTTCCCTTCATATTATTTCTGTGTTCTGACTGGCTCCTAATTCTGCATTGCCAATTCATTTCGTTAGTGTGCTGTTTATCCGATCATCAGCAGGATACGCTTGAACAATAAATGAGTCTGTCCTTAAGATTATTTCAGGAACCAAAAACTGCCAACCAAATCCGTTCCCTGTATCATTATTCTTTACTGAAGTGTAAGGGCATAATATTTATTGCATCTCCATATTCAGGAGGGCCACCATCTGAGAAGAGATACAATTTCATTCTTTAAGTGTAAACAGTCCCACTAAAGCCATATCTTCAATGCATTAATGGAATAGAAGCCCCACTGTAATGCAAACTTTAATTAGTTAGGCATATAAGCGTTTCCATTTTCCTTTGAAAAGTTCTTTTCTTTCAAAAGAGTCAGAGAAGATGACACCTTTAAGGAATGCCCTCACAAAATTTAGTAATTAGTTTTTGTTTTTTCCTCACAAGCCCTTTGAAACAGAAGAATTACCTCTATTCAAAAACTAAATGCATATTAAAAGCAAAAGTAATCTGGGAGCAGCTAAGCAGCTTTGCATAGTAGATATATTTGGATTTGTACCATGAAAGCAACTGCAATTTTAACACAAAATGGCTGTGTTCGACAAACACCACAGCAGCCTGTGTAGGACTGCAGAAAGCAATAGTCGGAGCCCCAGCGGACAGCAGAAAAATCTGTAGCAAGAGCCAGCAGGGACAGGAAAGTTAAACATCAAGAGCAGGTGGGCCACCCTTTGGCCAGACAAGGTATATCAGTGATTGTGCCCCTCGGTCACTGCTGAAATGTTAATACTTCAGTGTGGAGAACGATGTTAACCAACGAACCGGTATTTGCATGAAGAAAAACGAGCAAGTGGTAAACAAAGCATTGCCTGTGCAAGTTCACAACCCAGCCACTGGTATGGTCTCAGCACCGATTTGTCTTTTGCCACCCCCACAAAACACAGGAGCTACTGGCAACTGTGCACTTAGGAAAATCTGCTCACTTCATTTGCAGCCTGAAATTAGATCCAAAGCCGTGAAAATCCACGGGAAAAACATGTGAATGTTTGTTTCAGGCAGAAAAGGCTTAGAGAAAGCATGACATTTCAGCCTGGCATTTTATTTTGGAGCGTTTCATCACCAGCCCTTGCTGCTGATAACAGTTTTTCCAAGGGCCCCTGAGCTGGCAGCACACTATCCCATTTACAACTGCTGTGTCACTACTCCCCTTGCTCACTGCCCTGTAGTGACCCCAGGGAGCCAGATCCCAGGTGTTTAAAAACCCACTGTCCCTCTGCAAGCAAAGGTATGGTCCCTGGCCCAGAGGGCTCAATGTATATCACTTCACATGCCAATCTGGATTAGACTGATCAGCAAAATAATCCAGGTCAGACATGGAAGTACACACCTGTGAGCACCAAAAGCAGCAGCAGATTCAGCTGGCAATAGTTGCAGATCACCTACTACTTAGCAAGTATTGAGGTGTTTCTTTTCATCACACCAGAGGAGAGCATTAAAGGGAACAAATGAAATGGCTTTTCAAAGATTTATAGAGATTTTCTAATGCAGAAAGTGGACCACAGGAGAAAGTGCAGAGGCTAATTTGATTACATTGTTAGCCCTGTATAAATTTAATAATGGACTCGCTTCCACATTTCTCATTGTAAGCTGTTTACATGCATCCACTAACTGCAGTAGCTCAGCAGCTCACGCTTTTGAATCAGTCTTCCCAACCCACCCCTGTGAGGAAGAGGAGCGCTACTACTCCTGCACAGATAGACAGAAGAAAAGGAGATGTTAAGGACCCAGATAAAAATTACTGAATTGATTATGGCTCCTCTAGATCAGGGCCAATGTTCTTAAAATATTAATGAAATTATCTTATTCTTGTATCAGAATAGGAATCAGCAGATATTAAGAAGAACTGGCTTATCTCCTCCAGACATTCAGTCATGAGCTTTAGCAGACACTGCGCAAGCTCGGGCAAGTGACTTGGGTACATTTGCAAGTACTGGAGTGCTTTGTGAAAGCCTAGCCCTTGAGTAACTTGCTCAAGGTCACACAGAAGGTGTGGCAGACCTGAATCAAGCTCAAAAGCTATTAGAGCATCCATTTGCTTTTCATTCTCACTTTTCCTTTTCCAGCATGTCATTTTGGATCAGGATCTACGCTAGCAAATATGGACATTACTGTAGTTCAAGGGTTCACATTCAGCACTTCACTCATTAAATGCACATTCTTTCAAGGTACAAACACAATAATGGATGTAATGATGAAAATCACTATATTAGTGTATCATTTAATAGTGAAGTACATTAATCTCCTGCATACAGTACTGTCCACAACTCAGTTCATTTCTGAACTATGTTTCATAAGGTCAGTAATGCCTTCTTTAATTTCTGAGGGCAGTCTGGATGGCTACCCTGAATTTCTTTGATTATAGGCAGACTAGTTTCATTAACTCGAGCTACTGCCTTGCATTCCACACCAAGGCCAACTGTGTCTATTCTCCTCTTGTTTGAGGAAAGCAAATCCATTTCATCTTGCCTCTCTCCTCCAAGAAGAGCTGTTTGATACTGACTTCTTTATTTCAACCCACCCCTAATGATTTCCTAAATAAATCACATCATTGTCAGTCACTTCATATCTCAGATACTTGCAAATGCTTAGCCATTTCAGCTGCCAACACGTTCATTTATGTTCTCGTGAGATGGCATCTGGATCACAGCTATAGTCCTTGAGTCCTTTCCATCAGCTAATTGCAAATGTTTCTGAAATGCAGGAGCATATTTATTTCTTTCCTTCGTTTGCAGTGTTCAAGTTGCGCCTTTAGGTAGGCCTTGTATTCCACACTCAGAAATACTTAGCTCACAAAAAGTGTCTACTCAGAGAAGTGCTTCAGCAAGTATAAATACTTTTTTGGCATGTGCTTTTTAAAGTAATTTTTAAACAACAGAGTGACAAGGTAGGATCAGGGCCAGCTTTCTGGGATGGACTTCCTCATGACAAATTCTGTCACAATTATTGCCCGGTGACATAGAATCCATGTGTTTCCCACTGTCACTCTTAGCTTTCAGCGTTTCTTCCCCTATCCCATCCAAGAGTTACAAACAAAATACTACTCAAAAGAGCTTACCTGTGCTAGATTTTGAAAAATGGAAAGAAAAGGCAAAAAATCCAGCAGCTACCTTCTGTACACAAACTTCCCAAATTGAGGCTGTAGCTACCATAGAAAGGCAAGCCTTCCAGACAGACTTCTGCTCATTACTAGGAAAAACTGTTCCTTCCCTACCAGAGGAGCTGGAGCAATTATGCGACATTGCAATCAAGCTACGAGACTCGGGTGCATTGATACAAGTTTTGCTTCCGACACAGGTACCGTCAGTCATCCTGAGAAGGGTGTTTCTCAGTTGAGAGTATCCCTTTACTCAGTGCTCAATGACAGGGTTCCAAATGAGGTGTAAGTAAAGTCCTGTTAACAAACACGTGCCTGAGGTGAGGCTGAAGGGGATCACCATCCAGCCTGGCTCTTGTACCATGACTATCACACTAGCGTTTTTGCATTACCATTCATTGGCAGTGTGGTTTAACAACCCAAGCAGTATCCTGGGAACCAGACAACCCAAATCCAAGGCTTGCAACCACTGGTGTGCCTTCCTTCACCTCTCTGTTCTTCCAAGTCTGCCCTTTCCCTTGCCAGACACCCTTTGCCTTCTCTTTCAAGCAGGACTGCCTTTTAACATAACTATTGGCCATGCCTACTTGTCACCCATCTCCTCACAGAAGCCCTTCTCATTACCTTTGGCATCCCTTACCAGCTCCAATTCCAGCTGGACATTGGCTTTTCCAGCCTCATCTCTACATGCTCAGGCAGCATGTTTGTATTCCTCACAGATTTCACTGAAGTATTACCAGCGTACTGGACAGTGTTGGGGTGTAAACATGCCATCTGCATCATGATGACTGTAAATGAGAACTGACAGCTTGTTACCAGTTATTTCTCCTTTTGTAGCTTCTCCTCCTTGCTCTCTAAACTTCATTCCCTTTCCTGTCTCTTGTAAGATCTTCTGGGCTGTGGCACCTTTGCTTAATCTCTGTTCAGTTCACCCTTTGGTAGGTTCTGCCTTCCCACGTGTGTACTCCCAGACACTTCTGGCTGCCTCTGTTTTCTGTCTTTAATTCTGCCCCCAGCTAAACAGAAAAGTATGTGATTACAATTTCATTCAATCAGGAGGTAAAGGAGATGGGGGCACATGCACAGCAAGTCGAGAAAGGAGTGGCAATCAGATTACAGCTATAGCCTACAGCAGAATACCTCATAATGTGAACTTATAATGGGTCTCTGGTCTAGGGCACGTAATAGACATTTTACCCAGAGTGCAATAGCCACCCAAAGACATTTGCTTCAGGAAATACTGATTCTGGTACAAACATTGAAACTTTAATAAAACCATTACAGATGCACTGATTGCATATCTCCTTTAGACAGTGAAGCTACATAGGGAAGTGAATAATAAAATAAGCAAGGTGAACAGAAGTCATTATTAGGCCATTTACATAAAGATTTACTGAAAACTCACCCATAGTATGGCTTTTGGTCAATGCATTATCCATATCCAAGAGCTAGTCACTGAACAATAACCATTTCAAAACATATCCCATCTTAGACACACATTGTCCTCTGCAGGTCAGTGTATTTAAAGAAGTTAAATCAAGAATCAGTATTTTCACTCCCACTTCATATTGACAGTATCCAGAACCCTTACACATCTAAATGTAACATTAAATTAAAACATAACATCATATTTTTGTGGGGCTGTACATTGTTTCTGCACATGCTTAGAATCACTTCAACACCAACAAGCAAGTTGTGTTTCAATATGACAAGTTAGCTTGCCATATTTCAAGTGACAAACATGACTCTTCCCACAGAATAAAAAAAAGATAAAGAAGCATTTACAGGGGAGGGAAGAGTCCCATCTGGAGGAAGTGCAAATTTACCTCTCTGTCTTACTAACCTAACTAGCTGTCCAGTCATTTACATGTTTCATCCTTCTGGACCGATTCAGATAGAATTATTCCATGCCAAACAAACATTTCAACACTGAGGGAAGCATCAAATCCACAATCCCTCCTTTCTGGACAAGTCCCCTAACCAAAAGGCAATTATACAGAAAATATGAGCACCTCAGAGCAACAGATAAGCATCAAGGAGAAAGGCAGGGATTTGCACCAAACATTACAAGCATCTGCACCAAGGATGAGTATTTACTAAAATGCTGTGCAAAGGGTCTGATCATTGCACAGGGTAGCAGTTGACACTTCTGTTCTCTGCTGCTTTGTTGCTGGTGGATATTTCGAATTGATTTCCACCATACCAAGCTCTTCCCATTTTGCTTACAGCAAACTCTGTCCCATTAACGCTCTTCACAACCACCAGCCCAGGAACTGGGCACCTACACATTAGGTACTTGTTCTGGGTCTGAGTTAGCCCCTAATCTGGAAGATGGGAGCACATTCACATCATGTCAGCATCCATGGAGAAGAGGCTGCTGCAAGTATGCCTACACCTCCAGGAGAACAGAGCAGGCTTAGTTTATTTTTAGATTAGTAGCTACTTTCTCAGTATTTGAGTGTCATCCCCCCATAAAAACTGGAAGCAGAAACATACAGAGTAGAAAAAATTGACAGGAGAGCTACACCAGCCATAAGATCTTACTTGGGCACTGTTGAACTTGGGAGAAAAGACTCCTACTTCCTAGTCCATGGTTTATAAAGCAATACAGCTCTCCACTCTCCAGTTGACCTTTTTCCTAGGTCCAATCCAAGGCCTTGCATGAACTTCTAAAACCAAAACGCTTCAATACCTCCCAATAAAAATACAAGGCCAACTTCTGTCATTTCTTTCTCTACCATCCCTATCTGATTCAGCCCTCAGTGCTCTGCTGGAAAGAAAACTAATGGTGGCAAGCACAGAAAAAACCCTAGACATTCAGACAAAGCAACTATGTTTACTCTAGAAGCAGTAGGAGATGCATGAGGTCACTTAAACAAGGTAATACCTCATAACATACTACACTGAATGCAATTATTCACTTTTTACCTAGTTTTGTTCTTTTTTTGTCCTGACAACAAAGCAAGTCAGACTTTCTGTGGCATTGCCGCTGATTTCTCTGGTCTTAATATATACGTAGCTATACATTGATAGCTTGGTAATCCATTGGCAAACTGCAGGTCATAGTTACCTTTTTCTTTCTCCATTGAGACCAGAGGTTTGTCTCCATGTATATACCTAGCACCTTGCACAACAGTCCCTGCTTTGACTGGGATCTGTTCTGTCCTGATACTCGTTCCCATCTAGGTTATATATGGGTTCCACAAGATCAGTCTTAGCTTAATTCCATTTGGCTAGCAACTCAGTCCTGTCATCTCATCCAAGTTTTATTCACAAAAAATTCATCTTCCATCTTATACAGAAGTCCACTGTTCTGATCACTGTCGCATTTCCCGACTTCACATTAAGAAAGCATGTGCTTGCCCACACACCGAGCAGGGTTGGGCTCTAAGTGGAGGCTTCAAAGCCATTTAGAAAACACTGTCCTTGAATTGTCTCAAGTAGTCCATTTCCAGAAATTCAGTCCCAGGAGAAGGTCTGAGCCCCTTATTCAGCTCCTGTTTTTCAACACATACCTCCTTTCAGAAGAGAGCTTTATTACTCCTTCCCCAGCTCCATGTGAGCACTAGGGTAAGGGCAATATGCAGTAGAACAGATGCTGTGGCAGGAGTGTGTTTACATGAAGCTGCTGACAGCAGATGCCAGCTTGTAAAATTAGCCAATAAAAACACCAGCATCACAGTTTACAACTACTCTGAGCAAGACGGGGCGCCAGCAAACTGGAAATCACAATTGCATTGTCACACCAGGTTAGAGATACAGCATTTGGCAAAGCAGCATCATTTTTAGGCTACCAAAAGTGGGATTCTCATTTAAGTAGAAGGGAGTCAACCAAGAGCTGCCCAACAGTCTCAGTCCTTCTCACTTTTGCATTCCAAAAGAATCTTATTTAATGTTAAAACATAAAAGAACCAGAAATACAGTAACTAAGAAACCACGTGTATCATTAGCTACTGAAAGCTTTTTTTATGCTACTGCTCTGGTCAAAGTAGAAATTGAGCAACTTGTATACAGCAAGTATGTTATAGAGCAGGAAGCTGTCACCTGAAATTAAACACCCTCCAGTACTTTTTGTAACCACAAATGTAATTAAAAAATCATGATTTCATACCAAATTGTTGTCTACAACTTGCCCACATAGATCTGAAGATGCTCAGACTGATCCTTTCAGAAGGTTAAAATAGTACTAAAATTTTTCCCAATTAATTATCATTAATCCTTCTGAGCCATTTAAACCACTGTTAAGACCAGCATCTAGGCTAGAGAAATTTAAAACCTTCAAGAAAACAATTAAAGTTATGTTTTTAAACATAACACTGCCTACAGTCAAAACATCTCCTTCCATAGTGCCAGATAAAGCCAAGTTTTAGAACCTTTTTTTCTGTCCATTAATTTCCCTGTATTGGAAAATATCAACATTCATTAAAATCTCAATTAATACCTTCTATAATATTCTTAACTAGGAAACTAGAATTATAAAGGGGAATATTAAAGGAACTGAGATATTTCAGAGACTAAGTTTGAGAACAAGTTTAGTCAGTTATTACTTTTATTGTAAGCAAACAAATTCAGTCCTCTGAAAAAATCATTCAATTTATAAATGGTTAATAAGCTATCAATAGCTTCTGTAAGCCTCTTACAGGCATGAGCAAAAAGTTAAAAAAATGGTAAGTAAACCAGCTAGAAGTATTAGAGATATTATAAGCCATGATTAAAAGCAGCCTCTTTTCCTCAATAATCAAAGACCGATATCAGTTAATAACATAACATACCTTTGGAATGTATCCATGAAACCACAACACTAGATGAACCATATGCCTACAATGTCTTTTCCACAAGAAACACCAAA
>WEKW01006198.1:8790-35593 GCA_013389905.1 Sula dactylatra | reverse complement strand
ATACTTTGATGATGCATAAATAAAGCACAGCACGAGTGTGTCAGCAAAAAAATGGATGTCCTAAAGCCCTTTGATGCAAAGGATGATGTTTGTTGGAAACAGAAGGTTAAATATGTAGAAACTGTAAGGCTGAAGTGATGATGTGAAGAGACTCTGGCTAATGTCTTAGCAGAAATCCACCTTGTCATTCACTGTGAGTTTACAGACATGGGAGATTTCAATAGATTACCAATGCTGATTAGCAAATGTATATGGAAATTATATTTACAAGCTGAATTGCTAGTAGTCTGTGGTATATGAACCTTAAAGAATTGGTAGTCCTAATGGGCCTGATCCAAAGACCTGTTAGCGGTTTTTTCGTTATTTTAATGGGATTCAGATAAGACCCTCAGATGTTAATCTCCAATAAAGGGACACCTGTGATACCTACAGTTATAGGTTCACACTTCTAGAGGAGGTTGTACACATTGCCACCTGGTAGTTCAGGCTAGGAGAACTTAGCAACTATTTTGTCCTNAGTACCATACTTTGATGATGCATAAATAAAGCACAGCACGAGTGTGTCAGCAAAAAAATGGATGTCCTAAAGCCCTTTGATGCAAAGGATGATGTTTGTTGGAAACAGAAGGTTAAATATGNTACCTACAGTTATAGGTTCACACTTCTAGAGGAGGTTGTACACATTGCCACCTGGTAGTTCAGGCTAGGAGAACTTAGCAACTATTTTGTCCTAAGCATTCAAAAACATCTTCCTAAAGCTGAACGGTAGAGCTAAAGATACAAATCCTTGGGTGCTTAACTCAATTTATCCAAATATTAACTTGGAAATGTTTCAGAACTTTTTCCAAATTTCAGATGCAGCTTGATTCACATTTGTGGCCACAGTTCAGAACCAGCTGAGGTTACACTCTATCTTACCAAGGCATCTATACACCTGAAAGAAAACGAACACATTCTCATTTACTTCCGCCTTTCTGTTTGGACTTAGTCAATGGTTTGAAGGAGCACAAGTCTAACATCAGAGCTTACATGCACAAAAAAAGAAGTCACAAACATGCCACAGGTAAGCTGCCCAACAGTACATGGCAGACAATTTTAAACAGACAGCTTCACACTTAAGCTTTTTTTAAGTCTAACAAGTCAAGAAGATATGTACTTACATACCACATTTTCCATCTATTGTATGGCAATACAGACTATGCAAAAGGACGTAAAATCTTAAACCAGACACAAACATCAGAAGAACAGTGAAGTTTTGAGTTAGAACAATGAATTCATTAAACCAAAACAAACAAACAAAACCCTAAAGTGTTAAAACAAGGCATTTGAATAGAAACAACTGTTAAAATGAGCTCTGAAATCTCTATGCAACATGAGATTTTTATTGGCAAACAATTAAATCTCTCTTTAAGTGCACTTCCTCTGTAGAACCTAATTTATAATCTTATCAGGCATGTCTCTCAGAAGAATTTGCTACTAGTCTAAGTCTTTATCTGCACAATGCAGAATACTAACAATTGTCTTGTATGTTTGTTTCCAGTGTCAAAGACTGAAATTCCAATTTGAATTTGATATTATTTTTAAAGTGCCATCACTTTTGTTCACATGGTATGTCAGAAAAAGAACATGTAAGAATAAAAATACTGTGTTTATGGTAAGAAAGAAGGAGAAAGGTGGTGTACTCAGGAATCAGTTTGCTATAGCTCATTTGCTGTTTTATCATTTTCCTGTTACCCTCCAGGGCCCTATTTTGTTTCAGTCCTACTCATTAGAATTTAAGTTTTACAATAAGCATTAAGGTAAAGGAAGTTAGAGGCAAGGTGGAATTAACAGTGTGCACTTTATGTATACTGCATCCAACTATAAATTTTTGAAACCTGTAGTAGGTATGCCTGCATGTACAACTCTGGCTGCTGTGTATTTTGCACTGCCTAGTTCTCACATCTCACTGCCTTTGATTTTTCTAGAAATCTATAATAGCTTAAACTTTCCTAGCCATAGACCTATACCACTGTGTACACTTCTAACTATAACAACAGATAATAATAATTTCAAGTGAATAGTTTTAATTCTAAGAACTGCTAACCTACCTCTTTTTTCACTTTAGCAGAATTCACAAGACAACAAGAGATTTTTTTTAGCAAGCAAATCATACAGCTCTGCGTTATTACTTCCCTCCACTCCCCCTGGTCCCAGTTCTGAAATTCTTTAAGAAATGGAACCACAGCAGTCACACACAGTACACAGACTATGTGTTTCATTTAACTTTTTTTTTTATAATCCCACATAAAATCCTGCTAATTCTTTCAACATAAATAGGGCACATTACTATTCCAAGCTTCCCCTCCCCTTTTATTTGGCTCAGAACACCTGATGGTTAATCCCCAGTTGAGATAATTAGTCTTTGGTTATCACCATTTATTGTCACCTGTTCAACTTGCAAATGTCTACAAATTTGAGTTTTCCAATTAGCATCATAAGATCCCTATAGCATACAGCTAGAGTGTATTTTTTTTCTCCACAAGGCAAATCACTTTTCACTTACACACTCTGTCTATTGAGTCTCATTTGGTAATAGTGCTTTAAAAATTATAGTGTTTTTCACAGAATAGACTTGTCATTGCCCTACCTCCTATCAAGCCCAGATGGCTGCTTCTATAAAGGAGAGAAAAACAGAAAAGGGAATTAAATGAAACCCTCTCCTTAATAAGTATCCAAGTCAATTTAAATCAGAGTCATGCCCTAGTATTAAGACATGAAGAACATTCTCAGTGTGCTAATAAGCCCCATGACATGTTGAACTGACATTTCAGTAAGCGGAATAAGCTGTAGTTTATTTTTAACTTCTATGGTATGAAGCTGTAGGTAAACTGTGTTAGAGACAGTGGCCTAGTGCATTAGATCTGGGTTGACTTCCAGCTGAACATAATGAGGTGGTCTTCTGACTAAAACCAACACAAAATAATACTTGAAATTTGGAGGATGTACTTCTGGAACCACCATTTTAAATCCTCAAAGCACGTGATACAGGATCACCCAATATCTTAGTAATTACTTAGCTTCATTCTCTGTAATGCCTGCAGTGGATTTATGGCCCTTCAAGGGAGGTGATTAGTACACCTCCTAAGTCTGAAGTTCTGTAGTAAAAATGAGCTCCAACACTTTTTGTGGGGGTATATCACAGAAACTCTGAGAACATCTTTCAAGTCTTCCCTCAGTGTTACACAGTACCTCTGCAAATGTGAGTGGAATTCCCAGATACAGAAAGTGGAAACTGCTAACCTTGAAAGATGGAAAAAGTTGTGCTGTTTGGAAGCCAAGCTCCTTTGCTTTATACAATGGTTTTGGTTGGAAGGGACCTTTAAAGGTCATCTAGTCCAACCCCCCTGCAATGAGCAGGGACATCTTCAACTAGATCAGGTTGCTCAGAGCCCCGTTCAACCTGACCCTGAATGTTTCCAGGGATGGGGTACCTACCACCTCTCTGGGCAGCCTGTTCCTGTGTTTCACCACCCTCATTGTGAACAATTTCTTCCTTATATCTTCCTCTGGATGTGCTGAGAATGGGCCAATGCAATAACTGAATCCCAAGCAGATATGGCAAGAAAGAATCTCACTTCAGACATCGGTGCAGCTTATTATTAAGGATGAAATCTTTTCCGTAACTCACCAGTTTGGACTGACTCGTTAGTTTGTGTTTGCACATCCCCCTGCATGGGGAGGTCTGTGAGGATTTTCTTGTACTGTAGTTGGAGTTTTGAGACAGGTTTGGTGACAAAGACAACGCTGTCTAAAACCACTGGTGCCTCTAAACAGAATTATTTTCAAAACAGCCATATAGCTATATATAGCTGTGTAAGTGTGGTTTAGGATGTATCTGGTAGCATTAACAATACTATAGACAGACAGGCGCTGAACAGTAAAAACACTATCTTCTCAGCCTGAAACTAAATAACCCAATGAAAGACTTTATGAAGAATACTAGAAAAAAAAATGGTTTCATTGTGGAATACTAGGAAAAAAATTGTTTCTTCCTAGCCTATACTAATGACAAATCACAATACTCTGCTGGCTAGAACAGATGTTAACATGCTTACCTGCACTTTTCTATTGTCCCCACTTATCTACCTTGGGGCAGGGAGAAGAGCTTAGGCTCTCAGATCCATTTGGGCATCAAATTCCCTTTGAAATTGAGTTGTTAGATTCCTAACTGTTTTTGAGAATCTGGGTTTAAATGGGGATACACTGTCTGCTTATTGCTTTGTGTCTGGAGCCTATGAATCAGATAGACTCACACACAGTGGAATAGGATTATTACTTCATGGCATGGGCAGGCAGCAGCAGTCACGATCTAGCCCTTTGAAATCAAGACAGCAAGAAATTCATGAAGATTTAAAGTAGTTAAAGGAGTTTATTTTCCAGGTGGGAAATCCAGGTGTCAGAAGGAAAGTAACTATAAATTTTCAACCCAGCTTTCCACATAAAATGTAAGCCATTTGGAGCCCACAGAAAGCTCAGTATGAACTATGGCTGATAGCTGGTGCAAGGTATGGTCAGTGGTTTTAAATGATTAATGGAGCTATCTCTGCACTAAAGTACTAAGGTTGGAATGGAAGAAAAAAATTGAGATCTGTTATAATGGTGCTTTATTCCTTTTTTTCTTCCTCTGATGGTCAAATAGAGTTCAGTTGTACAGAATGACTGATACTTTGTAACAGTGATACATACGGTAGCTCTCCATACATCTACTAGTGAATTTTATTCCAATAAACAGAATAATACAGCATGTGGAGATGGTTTTTAAAATGTCTCCTAATTTATCATTGTCTCTTTAGAAAGTGTTGTGGTTTAGCCCCAGTCAGCAACTCAGCCCCATGCATCCGCCTCTGGGATGAGGGAGAGAATCAGAAGGGTAAAAGTGAGAAAACTCAGGGGTTGAGATAAAAACAGTTTAATAGGGAAAGCAAAAGCCGTGCACACAAGCAAAGCAAAACAAGGAATTCATTCACTCTTTCCCATGGGCAGGCAGGTGTTCAGCCATGTCCAGGAAAGCAGGGCTCCATCACGTGTAACGGTGACTTGGGAAGACAAACGCCATCACTCTGAACAACCCCCCATTCCTTCTTCTTCCCCCAGCTCTATACACTGACCATGATGCCATATGGTATGGAATATCCCTTGGGTCAGTTGGGGTCAGCTGTCCCAGCTGTGTCCCCTCCCAGCTTCTTGTTCACCCGGCAGAGCATGGGAAGCTGAAAAAGTCCTTGACTGGTGTAAGCACTACTCAGCAACAACTAAAACATCTGCACATTACCAGCACTGTTTTTAACACAAATCCAAACCATAGCCTCACACTAGCTACTGTGAAGAAAATTAACTCTACCCCAGCTGAAACCAGGACAAAAGTAAAGCATATTCAAATTTGTTTAGTTATTTCAGTTGAAGAAGAAGAAATGTATATATGAATAAATATTTTATGTTGTGCTTTATTCCTATTTAAATATTCAAAAGGGCTTTAAGGTGCATCAATGAGTTGTCTTAGCTCAATAGATTTATTACCTTTCACTTGCAACAACTCGGGGTTCTCCCCAAAAAAACATCATGTAAAATAATCTGGTACCGCTAGGAAACTCAAACCCAAGCTGAAATAACAGCACAGTGCAGATACTCAAGATAACATTGGGCAGTCATTCCTTTCTTTTCCTTTTCAAATACGAGAACTATGTAAGTTTTCAACCAAGTATCGGATACTTTAATATAATTTTACTGAACTCAGTGACACTGCTCAAGGACTATTCTACATGAAAAAGATAGATGAACAAGTGCTGAAGGAACAGACTACCAAATACCCTTTAAGAAAGAGTACAAGACACTGACTCTATTTATACTCAGCTCTGAGATCAGTGTATTAGCTGACTGGCATTTCTCTTGCTGTGAAAAGATCAATGAAGAAAAGATCAGCTGAAGAAAGATCGATAGTGACCAGACAAACCACTAATTCATAAGAAAAGAGATTTCGCTTGGAGAAATAGGACATTACCCTGAGGCTCAAGCTCAGACTTGATCATTCCTATGTCTTACACATTGACCTGAATTCTTACTCCAATAAACTGCAAGCCCTGCAAGAACAGGGTGAGAATTAGCTCCATGCTGGACAGAGTTGCAGACAGACATAGCAACAGTGACACAAAACAAGAGAGAATAAGATCATAAATAGTCACACCACATGTCAAAATGTAGCCCTCTATTTCCACAAGTGAGGATTTCTTACATGCTTTGGTAACAAAATGGGGCTATTCCTGATAACCTAGAATTTGATACTCCTTCTAATTCTGAGGTCTGCAGGTTCTCCTGCAGCTGTAATATCTGAATGACGTCCAGTTTCTCTTTAAATACTGTCACAAGCACTCACAATGTCACAAGCACCTCACTCTTACTCCTTTCTGTAGGGAGAGAACTGTATTACATTACGCTGGTTTGTCATATTGTTAGAGAAAAGGGTGGGTTTTCTGTTTTGTTTAGTTATCTTCCACTTGGAGTACTGAAACTCTAGGTGGTCACTGTTTTCAGGTTGTCTGGAAAAAAAGCTCACTTTCAGTGATAAACTTTGGCAAAATGCAGAAGATAAGGAAAAACTCAGATAAATAAGAATATATGCCAGAATGTGTATGTATATACTTACAAAAGCATTCTGCAGTAACAGAGAAATGAGGTGCTCAGAGAAAAATGCTGGTTGCTGAGATAAAGGCTTTGATATTTTTGAGACATTAAAGGAGTTGTTGAAGAGCAGTTCACCTGTGGATATTGCCAAGGAGAGGTAGCAGTACTGTACTGATCATGTTTTAAAGTGCTGCTCTGCGTTAAGTATAAACAGCACAGCAGCTTTAACCAGAGTGTCCTGCTGTTTCAACAGTAGAAAACAGCTTGAGATGACAGCATAAGCTTCATTTGGAGCAAAGTCCCAGCTTTTCCAGAATAAAGGAGGAGCTTTTATTCTAATATATTTGTTTGCGTCTAATGTTACTCCATCATCTCTTTGAAGTTGCGCAGGGTCACACTGCTGTCACTGGCTGCTAACTTGCTGCGCTGCCCACAGGGAAATGCTAATGGCAGGAGGGGAGGGTAACAGTGGGTCATTCGGGGGAAAGCCCCAAAAAAGGTAGCTGGAGCTATGTTTTGATGAAAAAAATGGATTTTGAATGAAAACCAAAAAACTCAAGTGGTAGTAGAGATGTGCATTTATCAATGATCAGTCAGAATTTTCCAGAGCAAAATGGGAATTTTGAAATTATGCCCAAGTGTTTCTAGGATTACAAACATCAGAACAAGTTCTGGGAATGTTGAGTTCTACCTGATGGATTTAATTAAAAAAAACCCAACCCAAAATATACCATGCCAGACACGGTGTACTCTCCCAGGTTAAGTCACTATCTTTTACTCTTTGTGCCATGAACCAGATATAAAATCCTAACCTAATATTTATTTAAGACAGCATGCTACTAATTGTGATAAAGTAATTTTTGGACACATACCTGGAGCCAATATACCCTGTCTTAATGGACTGCCACAGGTACCAAATGAAACTATTAATTAAATCATGCCTTACTCACTTCTGTGGTTAAAAGGAAAGTAACCTGGTTTATAAATCTAATCTCATACCACTAGGTAATAGCTATCTCTTGCTTATTAAATTTTTGCTAGTATTATCAAAAGAAAAAAAATCAGATTAAATTTGAAGTATTGCTTTAACAATATATTTCAAGAATGCTTTTGGAATATCAGGACCTTCCCCATTGTTTCTTTCCATTGTGCAGTTATACGGGAAAAATGGAGAGAAATAATTCAGTATTATAGGAAGACAATTCAGAGAGCATATAATATATATAAGTGTTTTCCCTGATTCTCTTCCTATTGCTCCCTGTTCCCTTGGAAAGGTGGGGTGAAAAATCTCGGTATAGCACCAATTTCCTAAACCAAAAATATTTTTTAAATACACATTTTTATGTGATATATATATTAACATATGGTATAAGTACCTTCCTAAGGAAACGATGAAGAGTTATGCAAAATTAATTTGAACCCATTTTTAGTAAAAAGCCAAGATCAACATTTTTCAAAAAAACCCACCCAAAACTCTGTTCACACTCAGAAGCCCTGTGCTCTGTTCTGTTGGTCCAGCTGTGCGTGTTGCTAACCTGCACTGCACTTCCAGCAGACATGCACAGAGCCCATGGCTGGGCTCCAGCCGGTCATTGACCTTCATGAGTTTTTGTTATTTGATAAGTCTAGCAGTGTCCCAGATATCCCAGACAGACACTGGAAATAATCTTTAAGAAGAAAAGGGTAACAGGATGGTAGCTATAAGATAGTATGATTACTTCAGCTAACAATGTGCACTACGAACAGTTTCAGATTCCTTTAATATATTATTTTTGCATTTTTTGGGCACTGTTCTTCAGTACCCATTATGGGAACGGGTCTTGCTGGTGAATTTGATGGAGGAGAATACACAGCTTCACATCCCATGAACTGTGAGAGTCTTTTTTGCTTTTGTTCAGATTTCAGCACAACTTAGTGGGTGAAATCCAAACCTCTTTCAAGTCAGTGGGAGTTTTGTCATGGATTCAAAGAGGCAGAGCTTCTTTGTGAGGATAAGCTGGAGCTCCATTTTGCCAAACTCCACATGACCAAAATGCATTGTTCATTTATAGCTGCCTTGATCATAAATATGTCTCATTTTACTTTATTCTGTGTCACTCCCCTGAAGTTTTAACTTACATATTTATTGTTGATTCAGAAATATCTAGGTAACAATGACGGTCTGACTTAATAGCCAATACAATTTAGACATTTGTAATTTTTAAGCAGAACTTTAGTAAGAGAAGCATTTAACAAAGTTCATGTTATTTCTGGATAAAACTCCATGCTATCTAATTAACAGTCCTACAACTTTGCCTTTATTGCAATAAATTATTTCCATACTCTCTTGTCAGAGGCTTATCAGCTAACAAGCACAAGAAAACACTCCTTGATTTGGCTCCAGTCAGAGTTCACAGGCAGGTAGCTAGCTCAGGGAAACAGCACCCCATTCATTTTCGGGGGAGTTCTACCTCAGCTGACAGTTAACCTCAAAAGCTGAATTTACAGCAGAAACTTCACAGTGCATTTTAATATGGCATTCAGTTTAATTAGCACTTGGGCAATTCCTTTTGTTCTTGGTAAACAACAGTAAGATTTGACAAGGCAGAGAAGAGAGTGTATTTGTTGCTTTCATATGTCACTCAAACTAGCCCATCACCATTCCCAAACTAATACTTCTTTACACGAACTTCTGCTAAATAGTGTTAGATTTTTTAGTCTAAAACTGGCAGGTTTTCCCAGGGTTGCATCTGATATCAAAATCAAGGTTTATTAACATTACAAAGAGCACTGCTGTCCTGTAGTGCCCCTTTTATCATTCTAAGCAGCTGCCTTGAGGCAGTGCGTTTAACCTTGGGAAATGGGAGAGGAATTCTGGGAAGCCAGAAATCTTTGACAGCTCAAGCCTTTTACCTCATCCAAAATCTGCTCTACGGCTTCAGCTCCCACACTGAAAAAAGACGAGACCCTTATTTTCATTTGATGTTTATCTATTCTATTCATTGCACTTAAAATCGAAAGCCAGGACAGCATTTACTTAGAGTGATCTTCCATTTGTGCTTCAAGCACACCAGTGATGAAAATTTTTCTTTTCTCTACTGAGACTCCTATTAGAAAGATAGTGCCGGGATCTGTGTGTGTTGCAGGGACACAGAACAAAAACCCAAAATATTTAGCAGTGTGCTAAATTTTTAAAAATAATTCTGTAGGTTATCTTACTCCTACCTGGTTTATGTTTTGTGATAAATTTCACATTACATTTTGCTATTTCGTCACCTGTTGCAATAGCAAAGGAACTGTCACTGGTTCGCTTATAAGACCTTATTTGTCAGGGTTTAGGGCTTAGCTATAAAGATAGAATTCATTTTGATGTTTCACATATCAATTCTCACTTTATACACAGCTTTTTCTTTCAGAAGGTCCCAAAGTATTTCCTAAGTTATACATGAATATAACCTCTGAAATGCAGCTAATCCCACAGTTACTAGCTGGCCCACGGCATATTGCAAAACACCAAAGTAGTGCAGATAAAAATTAACCATCAGACATTAAACAAACATCTACAGTTTTAAATTTTGGTATAGCGTCTCTCAAGCAAATAAAAAACAAAAGTTCTTTTTTCCCTGAATTTTCTGATGAAAATGAATACAATAAGCTATGCCGTTCAGGGCCAAATTCAGAAGAGATAATCTGCAGATCATGTAAGGGAGACAGGGAATTATGCTTTATCTTAGAGAAAAATTAGACTTCTCTGCTTTCCTAGGGTATATTTACATGGCATGGTATAATGCTTTTCCTGCTTCTCAACAGGAAATATTAGCTTAGGCAGAAGTCAGCATTAGCGTAACTACACTACTTTTGCAGCCATTTGTAGCCTGCTACTCCATCTGAAGTCAGGTATCTTAGTGCAAAGCAAGAGTGAGCCGACAGATCAAAATTGGCATTTTAGCCCTTTAGGCTCAGGGGACGTGGTCTGTGCTCCCTCTATTCATAGCTGGCTCCATCTAATGAGATTTTGCTCTTATTCAGGTGAATTGCTCAGCTGCTCTGACCATAAGCAGCTTATTGTTTTACTTCAGCTGTATGAAAATGCCACCTTGATACATGTTACTGACCGAGCAGCGTGTCTGGATTCTGATAGATCACAGTGTAATTCCAACTGTAGAAGGGTATTTTACAGGGCGGGAAGTCCATTTCAAAATCACAAGTGAAACATTGTCACACAAAAGAAGAAAGAGTGGGACCTATTTATAAGCTTGCATCTAAAACTGGAGTTCCTAATCAGTGCTCAGCCAATAAACCAATATTTAGGTCTTTTCTAGGATAGCACTTGTGCCTGCAGGCTGTTATTTTGACTACCCTATCCACAGTCTATGCCTTCTCTGATGAAAAGGAAGCAAACTACTACAAACCAGGAAAATTGCCCTATGTAAGCAGTACAAGAGCTCGCCTTCTCTTGCAACAGTATGGTCCAGTCACATTTAACCATCATATTTATATTGCCGTTTCTTTTTTTTTCAGCTATTTCGCTTGAAGTCAACTTGAATGGATGATTAGTGCCACCTCTCCAATTTCCCTCTCCATCTAAGAAGGCAAGTCATTCACTTAAGAAGTGAAACTGCTGTTCAAGATGGAGAACTTTCTCTCTGATCAGCTTAGCATTTCTATGGAATATTAACAAGCACTGACCCACTGGCAAGGTAATGTTTCTGGTAAAACTGAAGTCCCAAGAGCTCCAATGTATTAAATATAACTTGAATATTTTTGCAAGCAGCAGGTTACTTTCCTGTATCCTGGTAAATCATTCCCTACTCCTTCTCTCTGTAGTCTCAACTAGCTATGTTATGGTTTTTTCATTACCCCTCTTAAAATCAGGTCTGTTTCATGTTTATACATCAAAAGTGATGTATGTATGCATAAACATTCAAGATCCATAAGAATAACTTCTCATCACTGTTGTAAAAGTATATCACTGATTTATATACCATCAGTGCATTATAAGAAATATTTTACTATTTTATGTACATACCTGTATAGCATATAAACAAAATATATTTAAGGAAAGCTGAGGCTATGAAATCAAACATTTGAAAGTTGTTACTCCACTTTTCTTTCAATTGCCCTTTCAACCTTACTCCAGCCTTTTTCGTGGTATAATATGATTTGCTTACATAATTTACTTACATAAATTTAAAGTACTTATTCCTCATTCACACAAAGGGTCTTGGGGACTCCTTCAGAACATGTTTCTTCTATAGTAGAGATGTAAGGCACAGTTATCACTGCACAGGGGATGATTGCAGCTTGAGGAACTAGGGTGAGTTTTACATCAATTATCCTGAAAAACACAAGTATTACATATTGTTTCTTGCCATATGTACTGCAGTGGCCTCAGCACTCTGCCTTGGGACCTATATGAATATCTGCTGCTTTGTCATAGTTTGAAACATTTTGCTCTGAACAGTCATGGCTAGGGGAAAGATAAGTAATGTAGTTGCTCATGCCAACAGCTTTCATGTCACCATTTTCTAAGAAAGTAAATGACTGTAGGAGCTTCAATTTGGGATGTCCTTTAACTTTCATAGATTTAATTTTGGTAAGTCTGATGTCCTGCTTAGCTCTTACCACCTGCTCAGTAATGCTTCTCACATTGCTATCTCAATTGGTGGCACTTGACTGCTTGGTCAAACACCTAGATGTACTGTTCAATGAGGAATGCAGCTTTGAGGCTGACATTTGACACATTATCAAGCTATCTTATTACCACTTTATGGATGTGACCAGATTAAAATGTGTGCTCTCACATGCAGATGCCAAGATTCTTGTTCATGCTCTCATTATGTCCAGACTTGAGTAGTGCAATTCACTTTTCTCTTTCCTAAGGAGCAAAGCTTATTATGTCACATCCTTCCAAATGTGTTTTTTACAGACATTTATGGCTATACCCTATCTGATGCCCCATACCTTCCAGAAATATCAGTTACATGCGACTGGGGTATTGTGAAATAATTGAACTTGTAACATTGCAATAGAGGCCAATTAATTTTATCCTTTTTTCTTTTCTTTTCTTTGTAATTTTATATGTATCTTACACACACGATAGGCTAAATACAACTTATTTTAAATCAGTTGTCTCAATGGCACTTTACTGAAACTAGGGATGAAATTAACATATTTATCATATACGCATTTCATATATATTTTGCATGCTTTAGTGATAGCAACAGCCTCTTCGGATTAAGCATGTCATTATCATAGCCTCTTATCAACAAAAGAAATTGAAAATTTTAAAAATAAGTGAGGCTTTCACATTCTTCCCTAAATTCTAAGGCACAGATTATATACATGGTTCTTGAATTTAGAGAAAAGTTTCGGTTTTGGGAAAAGTAATTCATTTTGTTGCCTCTAACCTTGCCCTCTTCTGATGCTAGAGGTAAGATTCCACTGTTTTAAATCCTTGGCAAACTCTTCCTTTGACTAATCCCTTATTTGGAAGATATTCAGCCTATGTTTTCCATTGTTAAATCTCACCTCATTAATCCTAGTTATATACCATGTGACAGTGCTAAACAATTGCTTTCCTTTTTTGAAGTTTACAGCTTTGTAATACTAGAATATAATTAGTATATCCCCCTTAGTCATTCTTTGACCAAGCAATGCATATTTAGTACTCATAATCTTTCCTTGTTAATCCCCTTACAGCTTCTGTTACTCATCATCAAAACCTCTCAAGTTTGTTAGCAGTCTCCTAGCACTCAGCAAGAGGAATTAAAGCCATTATTCTAAAGGCAGGATTTACTAGTGCTGTGGATAAAGGGTCTGTTACCACAAGCTGTTTTGCTTCAGCTGGACACACACCGTGTCTCATAAAACTGGACTTGGTGTCTCCACTCCCAGAACTGGATCCCAACGTTATAGAAGCTGATGAAATGCTCTTGAAATCTGGTCCAATTAAACCTTCCTCTTTGTGGTCTTTAATATAGAGTCTGTCAATCCAGACAAAAGTTATTCCCCCAGGGACAGCCTTTTCTTTGGGAAGTTCTTACTTTTCAGCCAGATCACTGTGACAAAGTAAAAAACCACTTTACTGAGTAAGGGCAGATTTTCATGGAAAGAAGAAATCCTGAATTCATATTCTGAGGAGTGGTGGGAAAGAGGGGAAATGAAACTCATTTGTCTTTATTATTTAAGCATAAGTAACATTAGGAATAGGAGGAGTCATATACATACTAATTATTAAGCCCTATCTTAGATGGAAGGAAGGTAGACTTAAAAGCTGGAATTCACTGAAAACAGAATATTGGACAGTGCTGCCATGTTCTGTTATTCCAAAGAATTTATTTAGCACTTTTTGTATTTTCATGTATTTTGGCATGAACTGGACGAATCAACTTTAGATTGATTGAAAACTGGCTGGACTGCTGGGCTCAAAAGATAATAATCAGTTTTAGGCAATGCTAAATCGGAGGAGTTGGGTGGCATGCGAAACATCAGAGTCCCAAATTCGAGTGACCTTAAGAAAACCAAGGATGAAGCCAACAGAAACCTCATGAAGTTCAAGAAGTGTAAAATTCTGCACCTGGGGAGTCATCTGATTTTGCACCTGCCTCACTAGAGACCAGGAACCAACTGGCTGAGGAACAACCCTGCTAAAAGGACCAGGGTCACAGTGCCGCACTGAATGCAAACCAGCAGTGTGCTCTCATTGCAGGTAAAACAAACTGCATACAAGGCTCTATGAGCAGAAGCACGGCCAGCAGAACGAGGGAAGTTACTATTCCTTTCTACTTGGCACTGCTAAGGCCACACCTGGAACACTGTGTCCAGTTGTGGAAGGATGGGTGTTGGAAGGCTGCCCTGTTCCAGAAGGATGTTGAGAAACTGGGGAGAAACACACAGAGAGTTACCAAAATTACCTGTGACATATGACCTATGAGGAGAGACTCAAGCAGCTGGTCTTGTTTAGTCTGGTGAAGAGAAGGCTGAAGGGCAATCTAATAGCAGCCTACAACTATTCTGAAGGAAATTACTCAGACAAACCTCAGCAGTGCCATATGGTAAAACAAGGGGCAACAGCTACACACTGCAGCCTGGGAAGCTCCAACTGGAGATCAGGAGAAATTTCTTCACTTTGAGAGTATTGCAGCACTGGAACGAGTTATCCAGAGATAAAGGAGAGTCATCATCTGTGGAGGCTTTCAAGGCTTGGCCAGAAAAAACCTGCAGCTGTCCTGACCCATATTAGCAATAATCCTGCGCCAGGCAGGAGGCTGGAACAGATAACCTCGAGAGATCTCTTCCAATGCACATTATTCTTATTCTGTGAGTCTATGTTTTGCTCAGTCTATGTTAGACTTACTGGGAAGCTCCTTTAATGTCTCTCTTCATGGCTTTGTACAAAAGAAAGATTAAAATAATTCTTTTCTTTCTTAAAATCTTAAATCTCTCTTAAAATCATTTCAGGCAGTGGCCAGAGGTGTCTGTTTCAGCTAAAACTTACCCCAGTCATCATGATCTGCTGCTAATCATCTTCATCTACCACCTGTATTCTTCACTCTCTCTCTCTTGGAAAATGGCACCCTTCATACTGGATGATTTACAACAGTTTCCCTAACCCACTTGTGCAGAAACGAACCAGGTTAAAAACCTTGCTGTTAGGCGTGGTTAATTAGCCTAGATCATTTTAACAAAACTGGGCAAATGAGCAACCACACATGCAGTTATGCCACCAGTGTCAAAGGGAAGATAACCTCTGCAGGAAAAGGGAGAGCAGTAGTGAGCAGCTGGATACAGTAACTGCTTAACCACACTAAGCTGCAGTGAGAACACCACCTGCAACTGCACGCATAGATCCCTATCAAGGAATCCATTGGCAGGACACAAGGCTTACTGTAAAAAACATGAGGTGATTGTGAAGCCATTGTGCCAAGTGAAGCAGCACAAACAACTTTCTGCACCTTCCATAACCTCTCTTATACACAGAGAATTTCAAACGCATAAGGTACAAAAGGAATAAAAGAGGTAATATGTATAATTCATAAGACGTAAACTATTTCTGCTCATTTCCAGATTAAAAAGTGTGTGGGTGTTTGTGTGTGTAAGGAGGGAGATTCAAGTCCATCCTGAAGAAAGGTAAGAAGGGAATCTTACCAAAGAAGAGGTTATAAAGAAGGGATGGAGATCACTGTTCCAACAAACTGGACTAACTGGTCCTGTTCAAACATCTTTTTTCTATCCAGAACAGGAGCCATGAGCCTTACAGTAGTTCTCTGTTGAGTCTGAAATTTTATGCCTGTTGTCAGCTGTGAATCACCGCCTCAAGAGCAACCTACTGAAGCAAGGCACAAGGCCAAAAGGAAGATCTGCCTAGAAGATTTTATTGTTCATGTGCAGCAGGGGCCATCTCAGGGTCCTTGTTTTTATTTGTACAGAAAAGGCTGTTGCATGAGCACGGTATAAATGTAGAGGTAAAACACCCATTTATGTAGATTTCCCCATTTATTGATGATTTACCATGTTTTCATAGTTTTTTCAAGAAACAGGATGACAAAGTCATATGGATCCTATTTGGGATCAAAAGTAAATTATGCAGAAAGGGGAGAGGTATTTGCTTACATGCATTATACACATGGCATCTTTCCAGTAGCCAAGTCAAAGCTTACCAAAGATACCTAGCCCAAGACAAGGACTAGGAACATGGCACTTGTGATGGGAATGCTTATTCATAAATAAAAGGTATAATCTGAATTGAGCCATGGCCAGCAAAGCAGCGTTACAAAGAAAGGAGCCTGTGGCATCTGTGGAACACTAGACAAAGAGATGTTTGTTTTGGCAATAAACTACCTGGGAGTAAAATTCTGGATCTGCTCATGGCTGGGTTCTGTAGAGAACAGAAAATCTAGCATGCTTTCTGGACCCATTTCCTCCTACCAGATGCCGTACAGATTTTTTGAAGCAAGGAGATCATAAAAACAAACATTACAGGAGAAACTAGACTGGATTATTTGGGGATTTTCTGGCATATGTTCAAGGTGGCTAAGAGAAGTATATTCTGACGGACTACTGAAAGCAGAAAGAAATCCATGGCATTTACAAGCTTCTTTCCAGTTCAAACAAATTCAGTGATAATGGATGCGTGCTCCCTTCATGAGAATTTCCCATTGGATTGAGTAGCATTGCCAAGGCTTCTGGTTGTCTGCCAATGAGGATATAGCCAGGATTTCTTTTTTTGTTTTCTCTGCTAGAAGGAGCTGTAGTACAGCCAAATCAGTCTCTTACAGTACGGGGGTTACAACACTGGTAGTACATGTACAATCCTTGTAGATCTCTCAGGAGATGGTAAAGTTTCAGAGATAAATTTCTGGAACCAGGCAGAAAATCAGACTTTAAAGAGACAGTAAGGAATTAAAACACTCCAGGGAAGCATATTGCTGGAGAGTCCTAATAGCAAAGACCCAAAGAGCAAAGGTATTAAATTAATATTGTCTCAGTATCATGACATAGTGACATATGCCACCAAAAGGCATTTCAGGATGAGACAGGGAGGCTCTGACCATTTATAAGGCAAAGGTAGCAGCAGCTAAAAAGACCCTTGTTTACTTTTGGCCACAGGACAGAATTCCAAGTTAGGCTAATCACAAATGCTGTTGATACACTACAGAGTGAATACAAACAGAGAAAATGGAGTTGTTGTTTTTGTTTTTTTTTTTAAAGAACAATATCACACTTTTAGTGTATTTTCACTTCCCAAGCACTTTCTTAGACTCCCTTTCTGACCATCTGTCAGGAGTTCAATACCTTCTTTATCTAACTTAGAAAAAGAACAACATCTTCCAGGACATGTTAGCATTTGCAAGATTATTAATTCTTCCTAATTGGCCAAACTCATTCTGTTCCCTTTTTTCTTGTGGCACTGGTAGTTTAAGTTAGATGGCTAGATCTATTGTAGTACAGCAATTTCTATTTCCCCCTTCTTCCCTTTAAACCCCAAGTCAGAGTCTACGCTCTGCTGCTTTGTCATTGCTCTGTACCTTTCACTTGGTTCTCTCCACACCTTTTCTTTTCCACTGCCAGTTTTCCCTACTCGCAAGCCATAGTCAGGTGTCACGGCAGCATGATCACTCCGCTGTAACTCATTGTTCCTTTGATTTTACCTGGGGTACTACATTTCATGCTTTTTTCCCTTTCACATTCAGAAACATAGCTATAATAAAGATCTAGCCTTCTACTACTACACTATACTGTGTTTAGGAACATAAGGCCATCCCTATGCTCTGCCAGTTCTCCTTAGCATCTATGATACATGCTAGTTCTTTTAGTATCTCATTATATGTGTCATCGATATCTTGCTTGGCCTAAAGCCACATGGCAGCCTGACAAGATTGTGCTGCAGTTTGGCAGTTTCCATACAGGGCACAGCTGTCAGCATCTCTTATCCTCCATTTCAGAAAATCAGCTGGTACTGGCAAAAGATCATAAGCTAAGACTAAGCAGTAACTGTGCATCCTTTTTAGCAAAGCAGAAATGCAAAAATCATTCCAGAGATCATTTTCTGTCCTAGTCTTTTTGGCAGTCCTTTCTTACTGATGGCAAATCTGATAGTTACTTCTTTTGTGTTTCAGCACTTCAAATCATATAGAATGGGTTTTCCCCTCCTCCCTCTATTACTTGTTGCAAATGCACAGCACAATGCTAGAGGAAATATAAAAGGAAGGCTGCTCATTACATATATGAGCATATGCTCTGCCTGTTAAGAACATATACTCCAGCTGCTTCTGCAGGCCACTCTCAGGAACACAGGGAATTAGTTTACTGAAGGAGAAATCGAAGGCTGTCTGCCATGCTGACTAATGTCCCACTTAAATAATAAAGTCAGAAACTGTAAGGATCATATGATGTGAAATGTAATATCAAAGGACAGAGGACACAAAGCAAAAAAGGAAGAAAGGAGAAGCAAAGAAGAGAAAAAAAAACAGTAGCAAAGCAAAATAAAAGAAAGGAAAATCAGGAAGAAATGTTTTGCAGAGAATGCTGAACAATACCACACCTAGCTCCAGAAACCCCATGTTGATTTTAGGGATGATGTTTTTACTTCTGTCATTTGATACACTGATATGTTGAGAATCAAACTGGCAACACAGGTAAAGAGGAAATATGACTGTCATGCAAGAGAAAGTGATAAATAGTCAGGATAAATTCAAGAAAGGGAAAGTGAAGAAAAGTGGAAGTTGTAAGGCTGGATGCTTGTAGCTGACACTACTATTACACTTTCCCTAGAGAAGCAGGCACACTGAAAAGGGACCTTGACAATAAGTCATCCCAGGATCATCTATGTGAAAGCAATGTTAAATGAAGACAAGTAGGGGTACTGAGGAATGCTGGCACAGGGTGAGAATGCAGAAGGACATGCATCTATGAAGCCACAGAGGAAGCCCACAGGTCGTGGTTGCCAGACTTAGAGATGTTATGTTAATACAGTTAGGACCCTCAGACAACAGAATTACTCACACAAATAACTGCTCATCAGTACCAGCAAGGGAATTGCAATCTGGCCTGTTACTGCAAGGCACAGGTGGTACATCTGAGTGCCTCTTACTCTACTAGTGAGCACATGATCTCCTCCAAGGGAAACCCTATACACTGAAATAACTCCTGGAACATTCACCACTGCATTTAAAGTCAATTCTGAGATCTATATCCAAAGCTAGATGTTTGTGTATATACCTGATAAATAGCATACATAACCAAAGTGTGAGTACAACCCTTAAAAGAGGAAATAAGTGCTCATCCACCAAGATGAAGAGGAGCTGTATAATCAGGCCTATACTGTCCAGTTTCTAAGCTGTCACAGCTCTCCTTGCAGGTGACCAAAAGCATAGAGAGGACCTATTCCTATGTGGGGAGCAGCGGGGTGGACCCACAGAGTACATAAATAAAAAGCCACTTCTGCTAAGGTTGCAAGGTAGATCACCTGCTTTGGAAGAAGTATGTTAAATATTTATCAATTATAGTAAAGTTGTGATGTGGGGTATATTTCTCACCGTGATTATTTCATACTTGAATTGAACCCACATTGCACAGTGCCTTGCTAGTGGGATGCACTTAAATCCCCATGTCACCTTGCAGGCAAAATTGACATCAGTGGTCAAAAAGAAAACTTTTAATAGATATCTTATTTATTCTCTGAAATAAGGTTTTAGACATGTGAACTCCTAATAAGCCTTATTTTCTCCAATACAGTTTTGTCTCATGTCCTTGCCTGTGCTCTGCTGCTTTCTTTTCTCCTACTTTTCACCCTGAGTTTTGTTCAGAAGCTTTGTCTGCAAACTGAAGAGCCACCTGCGAAAGGAAAGAAAAAGAAAGGACTGGATCAAGGGCAGAGTAACAAATCCACATGGTAAATGATCTGCTCTAATGCCTGGCAGGAGCACTGCGGATCATAGATGTGAAGACTTAGCTGGAAGAACTGATGCTGTCTGGAGTTATCTTCCCTAGCTGAGGCCATGAAAAAGGCTGTTCCAGAGTGGATACATGACTAGCATATGTACACGCGGCCAAGACACATGTGAATTGCTTGCTTCGCAATGCTGTGCTTCACAGAAATCAAGATGTTGCTTCCTGAAAGCTGCCGACTCTGTTAGAACCTCCTGGTAAGTTATTCCTGTGAGACAAATTAAAGCAGGACAAATCATGTATGGGTGACTCTCAGGTGTTCTGTTGTTTCCTTAAGTCATTACGGCAGAAAGTCACAAAAGACAAGAGTTAAGACCACAGATATTAAGTGTTTGATTTAGCTGGCGAGGCTTTCAGTCTGACTCTTCATATCGATGTACATCTTTACACTAACTTTTGGATTTATTATTTACTGACAAGTATAGATGCGCGCGTGCATGCACCCACCCACACACGCGTGCGTAGTAGATACAAACTGACTGCAGATGTGCAAATGCACAGGGCCTTTCAGTCTTTATTTTGTAAAATCAGATCCAAAAGGTCAGAACTATGAAGATGTTAAAACAAAACAGGCATTGTAAGCATAGCATTCATTTGATGTCAGAAGGAAAGAGGACAAAGACCTGAAATCTTTCTATGTCTCAGTGAGAACCAAGTGACACAGGGAAAACCCAAGAGCAGATTCTTAAGAATTGGCATGAACCAGCAATATCTTGTGGGAGCCAGGGGCAGCAAGTGGGTGAAGCAAGATCATACATTCAATCTACATCTCAAAAAGCCTGTGTATGCCTAGATCTTTCAAAAAGATATATTTTTATCACTTTGATATTTCCCTTGCAATGAGGGAAAAAAACTTCAAAATGATTATAAATCTAGTTTGATTTGGGAAAGAACATTAAAGTCTGAGATCATAACCGAGCTTTTTTAACTCAACAGAACTCTCTTCAAACCTTAATTTTGCAAGATACTTAAGCATGTACTTAATGGTAATCACCACTGAAATTGGTGGGGCTACTAGTATACTTACCATTAGTATGAACGCCTAAGCATCTTGCATAAATCGAGACCTATTACTCTCAATATGTATTGGGAGTCCGTCAGGGAATGAGTTTCTTGTGGCATTCAGCTATGCCTACTTTCTGACTGTTATATATTTGCAAGTTCACAGATTCAAAAATACATTAGTGTTATGTTTGTAGCTGCAATGAAAACTGAGCTGGAGCTTTAGAATCTGTTACTTGTCAATATGATTGTTGTCTGCCTTAGCAGACATTTTTCTCTCAATTTTTTTAAGTATTTCCACCTATAATGAAAGTAGGACTTATAACTTATTGTCCCACAAGAATAAAATATTTACTTGTGTTTTGGATGCTAGATGTATTCATGGATATAGGAAGCTATTTCTTCAATTATGGCAAAGGAATTGTTCACTGCCTCTGTTATGATATCCAGTAGTGTGATAAGCAGATTGTCTATCATTTCTATCACTCCTAAGCACACTGTCTGCCCTGACAAGCAGAACTGCCATGGCTCAATCCTGCCACTACTCTTACTTGACATCTCCGTAGAACCATGAAGGGATATTCTAAAAGCAACTGCCAACATGTCTTTGACAGGCCACTCATGTTTTTTGTTTGTTTGTTTTTTTATTTCTTATCCAGCTCTGACTGTGCCGTCTCAATGAAGACTAGACATCAGAGTCTGAGTAATAAATAAGTAAAACAAAAAACATCACGAAACACTAGATGAATCAAAGCCTGACAGAAATGACGTGGTTTAAAGAACTTGTGCATTCATTCATTCTGGATGTTGCAGGCAAAGCAGCAGTTCGTATTGGTTCATGCTGGGCATCATACTGCCTTCATAGTGTTAAAATTATCAGAAGAAAATTCTTCATCTTCAGCCAGCAGAAGGGCTCTTAATCTTCTCAGATGATGGCCTGGCTTGTCTTTGTTCCAGGCTGATACACTCTAATTTAGTCTGTTTGGGTCTAATCCAAAGTTCTTAGGAAAACTGCAGATAAATCAGAGTTCAGTGACTTATTTCTGATGCAGCAAGAGTGAAAGATAGTATAACGTTCCAGATCTTCCCATCTGCCAATGTCTCCCCATTCACTAGGCTCACTTCAAAGTTTTGTCCCATTTACTGAAACAGGCAATATCTGAAAAGATTGGTACTTTTTAGAAGTTTGTTACGTTTGTCAGGAACTCTGCAATTGGAGGAGCGTGGCCATAAACATGCAGAGCTAAAGGAATAGCCCTCTGAATACTAAGTCTTCCAAAGGAAAGCAGGCAATTTATTACTGAACACAGACCTATAGCAGAAAGAGCAGGTTATTTTCTGCACCTCACAGCTACTATTTACAGGAAGTGTAGAGATGACTGCAGATGAATCTAACTCTTTTTTTCCGTCCATCCCGGATAACACATAGTGTTGAATTCTGGACTGAAAGTGCACATTCATGTTCATTTATATAAACTAGACAAGCACACTTGGAGGTCTTACTACCCCCAGCCAGCTTCCTGGCACCTGTATTCCTTTGTAGTCCCTGATCCTTGGAGCAGGTAGGGTTGCTTTGGGTTTTGCAAGAGAAGGCAGTTTGAAGGCTGCTCTAACTTCTTCAGGCAGTAAGTCATCAGTGAAGTCATTCCACCATCAGTACATGTTGAGGTACAACATGCTTGTTGGGCTTGTTAACAGGTGTCCTGTGTATCTCCTAAGCTGGGAGAGGATGTGATCAGCAGCAGAAAAATATAGTACACAGGCAACTCTAATGCCTTTATATACAGCCTTGGCTATGCAAGGGGAATTCTTACCTGGCTGCTTAATAGCAGCAGAGGGAACAGAGTAGGACTGAAAGTCTGTCCCCTGTTTTAAGGTTAGCAAAGCCTAGGCAAGGAAAAAAAGCTGTATTTCGTGCTGTGGTTGTTTATGCTACAGTAGAGTACTGAAATCCATTGTGAAATTAAATTATTAGTATACATTACATCTCCAGGTATCTCCAGCAAATCCTAGAACAGGAAAGTATATCCAACTGTTTCTGCTCTGCCAAAGTTAACTATTATTACAGCACAGAGATATAATATTAATTTTGTTCCAATGAAATTGGCTGGCATATGTGTTTCTGTGAGCCAGGCAACAGGTCATTACTGAAATAGCAAAACAAACCTGTTCACCATTCTTGTTCCAGCACATTGCATTTAGATTTTAAGATCATAACTGTTGGATACCTCTCCTGCAATGATGTACAAGACCCACTCTGCCAGAAGCTATATTCTTTCATAAAATGACTTTGCTGTATCTTCCTTTTCCAGACCCATCTCAATATAACAAAATTTAACAGTCCTGCAGACAACGCCAAATATCCTTCATTCATAATTAAGGTGAAGGCAAGTGGTACAAATCTCTAATTATCTTTTGTCATATTTATTTTCTAGTGAATTATTAAGTAATGATTTATAGCCCAAATTCCATATGTGTACCTGCTAATTCAGGGGGAAAAACTATCAGCCCTTCATACTCATTCAGCTAATGGGCATCGCTAATTGAAAAAATGTTCTTTGCACATATCACTAACTTTCCAATCATTTACTTGTAAAGAAGTTTGAAAACTAAAAAAAAAAATAAAGGTGCAAGAAAGAGAGTAATTCAGTGGAACTTAGAAATCTGGGTATGGTGCTATGCTGAGTTCTCCCTCCTCTGTGCAGGCAGCAGGCAGAAATCAGTGACAGAAATATCCTGTCGCCTCATATTAGTTTCTGCCAAAGTAAGAGGTTGTCAAGAACAACAACTGAAGTTTGAAACCAGAGTTTATATCCCATGCATTCTTTTTAATGCTCACTGTGCTTCCTGCAGGCAGGAAGTTTTCTCAGTGGCATGTCTTGATGATCTCACACTGAAATTCACTAATCTCTTAGGACCAGGATTTCAATAAACTTTTTAATCAAGGCTACAATAATGTGTCTGAACCTGAAAATGTCTCTGGATTCTTTCACTGAATTGAATTTTTCTTGCAAAAGACATTTCCCGCTCAGAACTAAGGCTGCCTCCTGTGCTGGATAAAAGTCCTTGCAAGAATCCTCGCTCCAGCCTGAGCCACTGCTTTTGTGTAAGGACTGGTCCTTTGATAGTAGCAAAGAAAATCCCTGAGCACCACGAAGTCAGGAAAACCAGAATCAGAGACTACCTACTGCAATAGCTGCAGTACCAAAACCCTGCAGCCTTTCTTCCCTACTTTTCTTTTCTCATTTCTATTGTTTTCTTCCTAGGTCCAAGTAACTTCTCTTCCTAGTGCAGGTTTTGCTGTGTGGATTGTGAAGCCGGAAAGCTTGGCTTTCTCTGAAATGAATTTTTGTATGCACTTTTGTATGCCCTAAAAATCAATTGTTTGGGTTGAAATTACCACATATTTTGATATGCTGACAAAGTAGAGAGGAGTCTGAAAATCTAAAAACATTCTGTCTTTCTTATTTCTAAATCTTACAGCCTTTGGGGAGCTGATTTATAATTTTTGACCTGTTGTAGCTGGCAACACTGAGAATCAGTCCTAAGCAGCCTGCCTACTCTTTTCACCACTCCCTAGAGTACCTCTGTAGGCATGAGGCAGAATGGCTGCTTTGCACACATGCACCCCTTGGTACCTATGCCTGAATATTAATTAGCATCTGACAACATGTGCTCTTTACAAAGCAGCTGTAAAGAGTGCTACAAAGATTGCTGCTCTCTGGTTCCCTGGAGGCCCTTTGGTCTGTTCTCAGGAAACCTTCTGCAACTGATACAACACCAAACCACCCACCACTAGGGCAGAGAAGCAAAGCAGAAATCTGTCCCATAGTGTACATACATACACACCATGACTTTGACTTCAAAGCTGTTAACCAGATGCTTTCCTCAGTTACATATTTATTTTTCATAATGCATTTGGCTGCCATATCCACATGCGTAACCTTGGCCTCACAGCCACCATGGATTTTGTGCTGTATGATGTGATTATGACCTAAACGAAGCCTACAAACACATTCTAGACTTAGAGGAAAAAATAGAGGAGCAAGTATTGCTTTGCCAACCCCTTTGTTAATATTAGAAAAACAGACTATTTCGTACATAGTATTTTTCTGACCCTAAACTTTATAATAATTTAAATTCCTATTGTTAACACTTTACAAGTGACTCAGAACAATTTTCAGAAAGGAAGACAAAAGAACTGAAGTTTTCAATTGAATTTAAAGAAGAGAATTAATCAGTTCATACAGTACAATACATTAACCTCATTGTCCGCTTCAGGACTCTAACCTCTAAAGTTGATACAAAGGTAACCCAAATCCCCCCTGTGAGGACTATTCATATCCATTAATTGTTGCAATACAAGATACTCTAGGTTTGAGCTGGTTGCCAGTTCTTTGGTATCTGAAACGTACTCTCAGCAGAGTGGAGGACACCACTGGGACTCATTTAACTCTGACTTTCACATTAATTTTGCTGTGCTGTGAAGAGCAAAGACAAAATCAATGTCCATCAGTGATTATTCAAGGTAAAATATCTAGTGATATTGAATACCAATGGTAGTAGTGAGCATTAAACTTACTTAAGGACTGTGGAGTTGACAAAGCCATTTATTCCAGTTTCACTTAATTTTCAATGAGGCATACAAGTTCAGAAAAATATAACAATTACAATGAAAATACCGGATTGCAGATCCTGGCAAGTCAGATTTTATACCAACAAAAGTATTGTATATATAAACTTTTTGCAGTGCACAGTTCAGGGGAGGTTTGAACCATGCAAGAACACGCTAAATCTCTGCAAAGAACATTTCGTGACTGAGGGAGCTAGCCTTTGTAACAGCTGTATTAGTTTTGGCATTGGATCACTTTTTTTGTGGCTTCAGTGCTCAGAGTGTAGAAAAAAAAAATGCAACTTATGTGACAGCTCTCCCACACCAGTCCGGTTCACTCTCTTCTCTCATTTTGCCCAATAAACCATGTGTGAAATCCTCACTGAGTTGATGTGAGTTTATCAGATATCATCATATAACTTAAAACTTCGTAAATATAGCAACAACAAACTGAATGAGCATAAGGGTTTCTATTGACAGTTGTTATGAACATTTCTCAAGTTTTCCCCTGAGATTCTCATAAAACCATTTTTCTTCCCTGAAATTTCCCTATTATTATTCTAATGCCATTGGTTATGTCTCACATTCACCAGAGCTCTTAAAGCACAGTATTTATCTTTGCAAAAAGATAACTGATAGCCCAGTTCTCCTCTCATGTAAACCACTGACATAAAATCAGTTCCATTATGCTTAAAAGGTTTCATTAGTATTGACTTTCAATGGAAATTATTTTCTTTTATTCCTCCCAATTAAATTTAAAAAAAAAATATCACTCATATGATAAGAAAAAAAACAACTCAGTGGAAAAAAATACTTTGAAAAGCAATTCTGGGTGACTATTTAGTCTTGTTTACCCATATCTTGCATGGAAGGTGGGCAGCTTTCAGACATAATTTGGTATTAGAAAATCAAACTTGTTACAAATAGTTTTGAGGAAAATGTTTAACCAGTCCTTATTCGTAAAGACCATGTTTTGGAATAACATCAAGGCAGGAGAATTAAATCAGCCAGTTTTGATTGTTTCTAGGCAAACACTAGCAGAGATGCTGAGAACCGTCTTGCAAAACTGCTTTTTATTGGATTCTTCTAGCAGTATCC
>WEKW01006196.1:71602-100069 GCA_013389905.1 Sula dactylatra | reverse complement strand
GAAGTGTCTAAAAACTTAATACTAAGAGCAAACTTTCTAGAATAGTTGATACACCACCACATGAAGATGAAGGATATGGAGGTATGGAGAAAAATTTATTTCACTGCACCTTTGGCTTATAAACTCACTTTTCCATATGACAGCCTGTGCCATGTTGGGATTTATCATCCTTTTTCAAGTAAAACTTCTAACTGTTTCCCTGGACAAAAATATGCACTCTGTAAAAAGGGGACATTCCCAGAAATCACAGCCAGACATGTGAGTCTGCAAGGAACTGTGACCTCACTTGCGAACAAAAAATGAAACTTCTGTCAGTTTTACTTAAGGAAGCAGATGGGAGGTCAGCAACTAAAAAAAAAAAAAAAAAGAATGGATTCACTTGAAGAGATCATATAATGCTTTCAGACAGATTTCCAGACAGTGATGCATATGCTCAACTATTTACAAAGAATGAGTTGAAGAATGAGTTGATTTCTTAACAAAAATTACAGTAGCATAAACATTGGATATGCCAGGAAAGGGTTAGATTTTTTTTTCATTTTTTTTTTCCACTTGCAGGGAACTTGCAAGCTCTTTATTCTTACAGATAACTTCTTGGGCTATTCTGCAACCCCAGCTTCAGGAAGCCCAAATACATCTACATGGCCTAATGGTATTGCTTTCCCACTACCTAAAACACCATATGAAATCCAAAACTCCTGGGAAAAGGTGTTGGGACCAGGTTTCCCTAGAAGCAGGTGTAAAAAAAAGTCTGATCTTAGTACTCCGTTTGGTCAGGGAAATCCATAACAAGCAGACACATCCACTCACAAGACTGCACAAAGAAGAGGTGTTAGGGACAAAGGCCAGCTGTGGAAAAGGGAAAAAGGGTGAGAAAGGACACACCCACTATGTATTTGTATATAGATGTATGTATATGTGATATCCATGGACATATATGAATAGGGAATAGCAAGTACCAATGTCTTAGCTGTTGGCTGAACATCCGAGTGCAAATTCACCCCTCTTTGAGAGTCCTGTTTTATCCAGGAGCATGGGCAAGACGTGATGCTGTCTCCACTCCCTTTCCCCAAGGTGCACCAGATCAAGCTCTCTGCAATTCTTGAGCACCCAGCAGACCAGGTAGCCCCTCAGACCTTCTCATTGGTCCCACAGGTGCCTCGGTTTCTTGCAGCTCCCTCTTCCTTTGATGCTGGGATCTAGCATGCTGTTTCACACAAGCGCGGAGCTGCCTCTGCTCTCCTCCATGCATTGCTACTGATGTTAAGAACCAGAGCGACAATAAAGGGAGTGAGCTGCCAGCTGCTAGTGGGAAAAACAGGGTGAATTATCTGGAAGGAGAAACAGGTTATTTTGTACAAAACCCCAATTTTGACTGTGCCAGAAAGTAACAGCAAAATAATTAAAGGGACAATTTCTTTTTGGTGTGGCAGTCCATTACAATGGCCTTGGTCCACGTGAGGCTAACAGGAGCAGGCAGGCAGGCAGAAGGGGCATGGTCACATTATGCCACATACAGAGCACTCAGCTGGTGGGTTTCACCAGCTAACAGAGAGACTGTCCTGGATGGGTACAACACAGAAAACTGCCGGGGGGTGATGGAGCAGGCTCCCAGACAAATGGACCGGGTCTGTCCCACCCAGGTACGCATCTCTGCACATGAACGATGCTTTTGTTTGGTTTGTTTGCAGAAGGCAGTGAGTCATGCTGGGAGCATGCCGCCTGCTTCCACTAGCAACAACAGCAACAATACTTGCTGTTGCCATGGCTTTCACTATTCCACTACAACATTTGCTCATGAACAATGTACGTAATCTGAATTGGGGTGAAAAAGGCCTTGCATTGTTTCCTGAGACTTACCTTTCTCTTGGACAAAATTCATTGCTATTATTTTTGGATTACAGCAGGAAACTCCTGTCTAATTCGAAACAGCATCACGTATTGGCATACATCTCCCCTCACCTCTCCCTCTGCCAAAATGTCAGCTTTGCTTAAGATACATGTCCTCTTGTCAATACAATGAAAACTGCGTCCTCCCTGGTAAAATTTGTCATAAGGGTTTCAGTGATGCAGTATGCCAAGCAAGGAAGAACAACATGAAACCTTATCACCATGGTGTTTATTGACCAGTCATCCTGCTTTGTACTCATTTCCTCTCCTTAATTCCCTGCAAGTATACATTGGCTCAAAATCAAAAGAAATGCAATTGTTAAAAAAAAAAATCGTATGCTCTGGGATGAATGTATTATTCCATACATGCTGATGGTGCAATTATTTCTCTCCTGTGATAACTGAAAACATTTGTTAATAAAATTTGTTCCAGAAAAGCAGAGCATTATTCCATAATGCTGTTTGAATCCTAACAAATCAGCCTTTTTTTTTCCCTTGGAAAAATCAAGTTTTGCATCTGAGACATCATCCTGAGAACCACTATCTACACACGTTAAAGGGGGGGGGGGTACCCAAACAAAATAATTAAAATGTTTGGTTTTGCCAGCCCTACTTGGCCAAAAAAAGAAGCAGAAAGGATCACAGCCAGAACATGCTGTACCCAGCTCTTGCTGGCTGATGATTCCCTACTATAAAGTCAACCCACCTGACCTAATGCTCTACCTCAGCCCTACAACATCAGCCTGGAAACAGAGAAGCTCCCGGTATGAAGCAAATTAACTCCATCTCTCAGTAGCAGAGTGAGACATGCAGAAGAAAGCAATTACTTCTTTGTGCTTTACAGCGTGCAATCCCCACAGAAGAAGCATGGGAGGGGAGAACAGTTAACGATCTTCTTAGTCCTGCTTTACCTTTTCCCCTTTTCTTTAACCTCTAATCCACCCAGCACTGCACATTATCCTGCTCGGTGCTTGGCAGGGCAGCTACTCCCTGGGGTAAATCCTGTGCACAGGGTCAAAGCCCATCCCACAGTCATAGTGAAGAACAGAAAGGCAGCAGCTCCTCACTGCTAGTCCTCTTTCATCCCTCAGGGCCTTGGATGTGGCAGGGGAGACCATGTAGGGCACTAACACCAGCACATTTGGACAAGGTGACCTTTTCTTAGCGTTGCCCTCCAAGTGGCAAAACCCCAAGCCAGCCTTGCGTAAGAACAGACAGAAGGAAACAAGGGGAAAAAAGGGTAAGTAAAGGTAAACCAAAGCCTTTTCTTAAGCTTTCGTGGAACTCGCTTTTCTAGGGCACAGTCTGGCCCCGCAGTCGTGTCAACCTTTCACCAGAGGAAGCCTGACAAGTTTTGTATTATTCTTGATTTATGTCTTTTTTTGGCTTCGGTGCAGCCCTGAGGTAAAAGTGTAGACTGCTCCTTTTGTTATGTACCTTTTCCCAAGACAGAGCGCAGGACCTCTAATAAGTGCAATAACATCAGGAAATACACATTTTGCTGATTTGCCTTTGCTTGGAAATATTCTCACAGCTACACTACACAGAGGAAGAAGGAGGTGGTGATGATTCGGTGAGAGGCCAAAGAGTAAGAGAAGAAAATCTCTTGGGGAAGAAGGGAACTAATGAACAAAAGTCAGGAACAGAAATATAAAATGTATAGTCACATAAGCTCATAGGAAAGAAAATGAGAGCTGACATCCTACAATGCTAGATTGATTAGGGAGGACTTGGAAGACGACCAAGGTCTGGGAATGGCATGGGAAATCATTTCAAAGGAGAAAGAACCTCACACTCTGCTACAGGGGACGGCAGCAGTACAATAACACACGAAGAGGATGTTGGAGAGCTGCCACGGACCCTGGGCTGAAGGGAAGCAAAAACATATGACAATGTGTGTGGTTATAATGGGTACCTGCATGGCTTGCAACGGTGATGTGAAGGATTTGGACCTTCAGCCAATTGAAGAGTGCCAAGTTTGAGAGACCAAAGGTTGTCTTCCCTTTTGCCCATCCGCCCGGTCCATGTTCACATACTTCCTAGAGACTTGCTATGGTACCCACAATATAACAGCATAAGAGTGAATTAGATATTACCATACTCCTGAATATATTATTCTCTGGTTTGTTTTTTTTTTTTATTTGTCCATTTTCTCCTTCTAGCCAAGGGCTGAGATTATCTTTACCATTTCTTTGATGTTACAGACACAACAATGATAAATATCTTTTAATGGCAATTATAGTGGAACTTCATGTGTTTCTCTGCACACACACAGCATCCATGCAATCCAGGTGCATTCATATCACATATTCACAGCATTTTTCTGCTGACAATGTCAAGCTACTTTTGAAAGGAATTTTGTCCCATGAAAATCAAGGAGAGTGTTGTCTTTGAGCAAGAGTGGAGTGAGATTGCTACCTGAATCTGTAATAAGTTCCAACTTCTATAATGCCCAATTTAAACATGATCTTAATACACTCCACTTCAAGCAGAGGAGAAGGAAGACTGAATTGTGAGTAGAAATATCCCCATTACTAGCAGTCATATTGAGAGTTCAGAGTATGTTATACCTCTACAGATTGGAAAACACTTGGGGAGGGAGCTTGTACTGGCCTGTCTGTACAACACCAGCCATATGTTGGCATACTTCAGTAAAGAAATAGCAAACTCTACGTGGTGCCAAAGCTTCCCCTGAAATGCCTCGACAATGTGCATGTGAAGCAGATGTGTTGGCCCCTCCTCAGAAGGCAAATGTAAGTTATCTGAACATACCTGTCAACCATGACTCAGGTTTTTGCTCCTTCAGAAGTCAAGAATAATTGCCAAACAATGGGAATAAGGGTAAAGCGTCTGTTGTTACTATAGGAAAAGCCATCTTTAAATCTAGATTATCAGGTTTTTTCTAACAAAGGAAAGCATTCAATGAGATGCTCCGAAGCTAACATGAGTAACCTCAGTGCTTAATTCAGAAAACATTACAACGTGAACATAAAGAAGGTGCAAATACCAGTTGCCCTTCTCATCCTGATGGAAGAAGGCATTAATTGCAAAAAGACTCACTGTGATATCTTTACTCTTAAAAACCCCCAAACCCGGACCCTTACAATAACTAATTACTAATTTGTTTATGATGACTGAATAGTGTTCAAATAGGAAAATAAACTGGAAGAGAGATGGATAGATAGACAAATAGGCTTGAAAGTCAAACCCAGCAAATTTTGTTTGAGTTATTTGGAACCAGAAAACTTTTGGAAACACTGGTCATGTGGAAGAAAAACTGTGCTAGTTAAAACCCTAGATCTGTTGGTGCTTTAGAATATGATAATTTATTCAGGTTTATTTTCCTGGGGGAAAACTGATAAATCTCTTCTTTAACTATTAATTACAAATTCAAAATTAATCTCATTTGGCTTTGCAGAAACCTTTTTGTATTTGCCTTCCATTCTACGTCTGGTTTTTATTTATCTTAATTTGATTAAAATGTAGCCGTTCAAAACTGAGAGTTTCTGTAAAGACTGTCACCATTAATCAGTCTGGGGGTATATTCACTGAAGAAATAATATTTGTTATGTATATTTTCTCTTTCCATCAAATCCTGTTTGGCACTGGCAGAAGAAATATCATATATTTGAAAGACTGCACTAAAATCTTCCCTCTCTGAACAGTTGTGAGGTGGCAGACGAGAGGCTGGCCCAGGGGAGATGGGCGGTCCTGCACAGATTTCAGAAAGGAGAAAGAATATGAATTCCATAAACATGCCAAAGTCCCTCGTGTTAAAATGAATTGATGGGTTCAGTACAAAAATCTGGGTTAAACAAGTTTTCATCTTTGATAAAGAGCTTATTTTGCTGCAGGCTCTTTATGTTGATCACAAACCAGTCTGCTGGGGTGCTCCTCTGCAGAGGTCTCAGCGCTGTACCTGTATGGTCCGATACATGAGGATGAGTGTGGATGCAGCTGTGGGGGGTGTCAAGGCAGGCTGGATCATGACCTCTTATTCCCCATATTTCTGTGTTTTTGCAGAAACAGCCTCCCGAGTACAGCATGGTGTCCTGGGGCTTTATGTTACTGTTGCACTTTAGAAAATGCAGTTCATGAAGCACTTAAGAAACAAACTTTGTTCCTGTATTTTTCACTAGGGGAAGGGAAATGACCCAAACCGTGGCATGCATTTTGAGCTCTGCTTGAGCACATTTAACCACACAGGACAATGAGCAAATCTCATTGCCTTTATGGCTTCCAGGAATCAGCTGGGATATCTCCTGCCAGCATCCCAAGGGCTTCCTTAACCTGGAGAAACCCGTGATGAACAGAGGCAGACAGTCAGGAGCAAATCATAGACCTAGTCAGTCTTTGGCCTCCTTTTTCATTCAGACAAATTTTAAATGTTAAATAAATACTTAAGGAATCACTTGTCACCACAAATTATTCCTTTGAATGTTTACTGTTCATGCCAGCTTCCCTGGGGTCCTTCCCATTTAGAAACAACTTTAACAAGCAATCCCATAAAACATTGACCATTATTCCCCAAGAAGTTGTGCCTAGTGACTTGTTACACAGAAATATGTTTCCAATTCTGCTTTAAAATGTATTAGAAAGGAGCCCTCAGTATTTTTTACATTAGCATTTAGTACCATGTGGAAATGGCAATTATAAATTGCCACAAGCTGCACTTATAGCCTTTATTTTTGTTTAACTGTTTAGATGGTGCTTTTCAGTACCTTTCCCTCTGCAGACCTGCGAAAGCGATTTGTTTGCTGCTTGCCTCAGCAGCCCTTGCTGGGTACAAGGATAGCAATTACTTGAATGCACAATCATACCGTTGTTCTGTCCCTCCTTCTCCGTAATAGATGTAGACCGAGAGCGTAGCTGCTGGGGCACGTGCGAGAGCCACTCTTGCTGTTCCAAGGCGTTGGGTTTCAAGGGCGAGCTGAAGGACAGGTGGTTCAGAAAACCTTCTGCCTCCAGGAGTGCAGAGGTCTTCAGAGGGGCATGAAGACTGACATGGGGATGACCAGATGGTGCCACTGCAGACGGCAGTCACAATTTGCTTGTTTTCCTCCTCAAAGCCTACATTTTGAAAAAACCCAGCATTTCTGGTTCATGAGGACTAGTTCCAAATATGCATTTGTGGCTGAAACATGCCAGCTTAAATTTTATCTGACCATCCTTATGCACATAAGGCTATAATGCATTTATGTTATGAAACAGCAGTCTTTCTCTGGTGGTGTCTCCCTGTGCCCTGGTTTCCCTTTAGACAATACTCAGCTGTAGGTGCCTGTCCTTTCTAGAAAAAGCAAGCTAGCAGGCTTCCCAGGCTGAGCTGAGTTTGTCTTATTTTGGCCCAGGTCCCAGTGGGTCTCATCGCTTTTTAGCATGCAGTTTGGTGAAAGATGCTATGAAAGAAGGCGGCCAACTGCAATGAAGAAGCAGCTGGTGATGGCAGACTCAACTGAATATCAACAGAAAGGCATGAGCACCAGGTCCAAAAGGATCTACCCTAAGCATTGTGTTTCCATTCTGTAGAATTAGAGGGTAACAACCAGTATAATATTTTCTTGCACAGAGGAACAGGGTCAGCTACTCTCACTTTCCACAATAATAGTTACTCTGTGCAAAAATATATACTAACAAAACGAAATGATTGTGCCATACCATAATGAAAATTTCATGTAAAAGGATTAACTTCAGGAACCAGTAAAGGCCCTGAAGTAATATTTCAGGAAAATATTTTATTTAAAAGTTAATGATAGGGCAAGGTGGGACCAAGAACAGTGGAAGATTATGACCGAGGAGGAGTCCTGAAAGAACTGAAGTAAGTTTGAGAAAAATATGTCAAACTGCAATGGGACCTCAAGAATAAGGCAAGCCATGAGATCTCAGGCGGGTAGTGTCATTCCAGTGGTGTGATAGATCGACTTCTGTGTAAAGGCTTATGTGCCAAAATTACCCCCACTAGTGGGATGCTGGAGTCTGTGGCTATGCTCACATCAGCAAGTTGTGAGGAGCAATGGAAGTGCATCTGCAGGGAAGAAAAGATGATGCTCAGGTTCCAGCATCTTCACTCTACACATTTCAGGGAGTTTAAACCACCATTCTTTCAGACAAGCTCCAGTATGGTCTTGTGAACTGGTTTCCTACCACTTGTTTGTGAGCGAGGTGCAGCAAATGTGTCCCTGGAATGCATCTGTTCATTTAGTTTCATCCAATAGTAATCCCATTCGCATACACCTTGATGTGTGTGCATCCTTCCTTGAAGCAAACCAAAGCACAGGATAGGGAGATGGTTGGGGATTTCTCTTCAAAAAAGCCCTCCCCATCTGAGCTGGCACACTGATGTATGACACAGCTATTTGTTCAAGAAGTCCCTCTCAGACCTAAGCTGTTAGGTGATTACCTTTCACTAAAGCAAAGATGCAGGAGCTCTTTAGTCAATTTAGTAAATCTCTGCTTACCTAAACAGAGTCTGCAGCTTCAGTGAAGGTAACTGTGTGATCTAAATATTCATCTGCGAACATAGCAGTTGCTGATTTCACTCTATCAAGTTATGTTGTCCGGTTCTTTATGCAGAAATTTGTTTAAAAGGGACACAAGATGGCTACAGAAAATTTGTTTAGACTGCTTTTGGGATCAGATCTGGGATTGGTTTTAGGAATTATAGGCCTGTCCCTTCAAATTCTTACTACTGATCTTGGGAGCTTAATTCTCCAAGAGACTGGTTGCTCTGGCCTTTCTCCAGCAAAGCACTCAGGCTGCTGGTTAACATTTAAGCCTGGGAACGATACTTCTGCACTGAACAGACTCCTTGGGCTCACACTGAGCACACGCTCCAGGGTTGTGGTGGGTGACCAGTAAGTTCTTGCAGGATTGGTCCCAATTTCTCTGAGGGCAAAGTTATTTGAGAATTTAATAAGCACCGAAAAAGGCTTTGCTGTGACATTTTTCAAGTATTGTAAAAATCCTGTTAACCACTCACTAGTGTGCTATATTTGTGTTATCTCAGAGCGGACACATTTCTCACTTACTGGAACTTTAACAGCTAATAAAAATAGAACTTCTGAACTTTCAAGGACCCTTTGAATAGTATTGCTGTACAATATGTCTGCACCGCAGCAGAGGTGAAAGGGTTCGTAAAGGTCTGTGTGACAGGTAGCGTTGCTTGGTGCAAGGAACAACCAGGACCAGCTATTGCATCCTCCAAATAAAACTTAACAGGCAATTACTGGAAATGCAAGCAGCAAAAATCCATTCGGACTCGCTTGACACATGCTGACTTCAGATAAAGCCAATGCTAAACAATAGGGATACAGCCTTTCCCCTGGGAATTCAATGGCAAAACTCCCCCTGACTTCATCAGAGTCAAGATTTCATCCAAGGACTGAACCTCCCAGTTGCTTTTGTTGGGGAGCCCCTACTGACTTCTGCGGGGCCACTTAGAGCAGTGATGCTTGTAAGAGACTCAGAAGTTGTTCTGAACCAGGATAATGAACTATTGTTTAGGATGTTTCTCCTGACATAAAATACATAGTTTCAGAAAGGCATAGACGTGCAGAGATTCCAGGAGGTTTGCATCAAGCTTCAAAGAGCCCCACGCTCCAGAGGGATATCACACTGGGATGAGGAATAACTGCGAACAAATCAGAGTTAAGATAAGAAGTAGTATTTTACTGCAATGGAAGCAATAATAGGATATGTCTGTGCTGAGGACCGGTTTGCTAGAGGTTTGGAAGCAGTTGTTTCCTCTAAGTTGCAAACGGAGTGTACGATCCCAGTACATCCGTGTTGCGCTGGCTTGCAGTCTCGGCAGTGTTTCTCAGAGGACGAAAGCAGAGCAGAGCCGAGTCCTTTCTCACAGTGTTTATAAATGGCTGGCAAAGCCACGTTGCCAGAATGAATTATAGCTATCTCCTGATACAGTCTGAGTTGGATTAACTACATTTGTAATTATCACTCTGAAAAAAAAAAAAAAAAAAAAACCAAAAAACTCTGTGCGACTGTGTAAAAGAAAACCTTTTTGATTTAAGTTGCTGGCATGCACAGTCCAAACAATTTCAAAAGGTTTCAGCTGTTTCAGCCTGAGTAATATGATGCTGTAGGGCCTGACTGTACAAATGCTGCTTCAGTGAGCAATCCATACTCACACAGGCAATTTCTTCTATATCAGGAGTGTATCTGTGTTCACAAGGGCTCCCTCCTCAGAGGAACTCAAACTGGAAGGATGGGGCTCTTATTTTGCTATGGTTGTGTTAGGTGTGCTTTCAGGGAAGGAAAAAAAAAAAAAAGAGTCTTTTTATGCTTTGGAAATCTGAACCTGAGTGTGGAAAGTGAGTTCTTGCCTGCTAAGGGCATTTGAATTTTTCTGAGGTTGTTATTGAAGTTCAAAGCAGATAAGGGTTGTATCTGGGGCTGCAAGCCACTGTAATGCAACACTTATCCAATTTGCAAGGATGTTAGTAGCTTCAAAGTTTCCTCCAAAGGCAAACTAAGCTTCACAGGCTTGCCTAGCCAGGAGTAAATTATTCTGTAATGAAGGTGAGACACAGAGAAATGCTGGTAAGAGGCTCAACTTCCTTTCTTGACTGCTATTACATCTTTCCTCCAAATTACAACAAAATAAGCAGCGTTGCAGTTGTAGGGTTAGGGCACCAAAAAAAAAAAAAAAAAAAAAAAAAAAAAAAAAAAAAAAAAAAGTTGTTTGGTTTAATAAATGACCAAGGAAGACTATTTTACCAATAGGTGAAAACCATATGATAGAGTTTTGGGGTTTTTTTTAAATTTTATTCCTGAAATGTTTGTTCTTCCTATGTGTTGATTCTGTCTTTCTATGTAACCAGCCTTTTCTTTGTACTGTATCTGGCTGCAGAGATCAGGAAGAAGAATCTAACAGATTGATTAAAACATTCTCTTATCTCTTGTCCTCTAAGAAACTCTGCCTAGATACAGATACGCTTTGCAGATTAGTTATGTGGGTGAGAGTAGCAGGGAATTTCGCAGGCATTCCTTATAAAAAGTAATTTCTGAGAAAATAATTTTTTGTAAAAAAGCATCATGGCTGAATAATCAAAACTTTCCAAGCTAGCTTTCAAATGATGCAATACAGCAGGTAGGTGTGTGTACAGTGCAAGGAGGTGTATGCCTAAGTGATACAGCACAATTTTTCACGAAGGCATCCATCTCAGTTCGTTTAAAGCTAGCTTTAATACCTGAGGCAAAATAGCCTAGTGATCTGCCTCAATGCTCTTCTTAGATGATGGCACCTTGCTTCTTAACTCTGCTAACTGAAAGTCTGTCAAATTAATTTAATATGTGAACTAATACAAAGAGAAGAAATCAGTCAGTGACTAACAATATCTGAAATGTCATTTATATTTCTTTTTCCTTATGATGTAAATTATTAATGTACATTCCAGCCACCTGAAAAAATAGCATGCTTGCCAGTCATGGAACATTTTTTCTTCTTTTAAATCATATCAGAATAAAATGGGAAATTCTCAGAAATCTGTGCAGCTAATAATGTCTACAACTTTTATTCTTTTTTCCACTGAGCAATGTAAACCAGCATCCCTGGTAGTTATTAACTAAGGAAGTGATCTCACTCCTACGCAACTAAAATAGTATTTAAATTTAAATTTAAGTTTGAAAGATCCACTTTAGTCTCCCTACTTAGAAATGGGCAGTCAGCCAGCCTGGCTGCAGGCCAAGAAATCAGCGGTTCTCTGCACAGACAACTCCAGAGAGGACCATTTCAGATTCAGCAACAAGTTTTCAGAAATAAAACAGTGAAATAAATGACATTAGGAAGATAACATGCTTCGAATATGATGTACGTATCAACATTGCTCCGTTAGTTAGCACTTTTATGTGTGGAAGAGTACAGGCTCAGACCAAATCTAAACAGACTGAAAAAGTGAAGTACCTTTCAGGCATTTGAGATGTCCACAGTGCTGCCCAGATGAGGAACTGTGGTGAAGTAGAAGGTCCCTGCAATTTTGCACCACGTCTGGATTTCACATATAAGCAATAAATGGTTCTTGAGAAATATTAATGTTTCAGGGGGATTTTAGTAGATGCTTAGCAGAATTTGTGTTTTCTCAGAGTTACACTGAAGACTTACATGCTGGGTTTGCTGCAGCTCGGACCGTCCTTAGTAGACTTTCATACCTTACCTGCTCCAACTCCTATGGAGTTTCACTGTCCTCCTTTTACGCTCCATGGGAGGACAGAGTCAGGATCTCCTCTCCAGCATCTCTGTATTAACAATGTATTTGGCACAGTAAACCAAAGCAGGTTTGGTAAATGAGGCCCCCTGCACATTTACATGATATGTGTTCAAGGTTTTCAATTCAGTCAAAGTTTAGCCTGCCTGCCTAGGTTGAACGTCCCCACCATGCACGTGCCTGAGAATTGCATGAAGGACCAGTGGTTTGGTGGCTGCTGGCTCCCTGTGGTAAACCTGTGCTCAGTGTTTCAAGCACTGGTGTGAGGATGAAGGTGTATTGGCACTTTAAAAGTCTGGACTACAGAAGATCAACTTGGTCACATAGCGTGTTTTTTGACAAAGAACTACTTAATGGGTTCTAAATGCACCTGTGAAAAACAAAGCCAGCTGGTGATATTTAGGCTCAATGGATATGTCTAGGAATAACTTGGCTTTTACCTTGTTAGGCCAAGTTTGTATTAGGCTTATAATTTCTGTGTTGTTCTCCGTAATAAGTGTCTGTACATACTAATTACATTATTTTACAGTTAGATGGTATGTAAACTATTTTGATGACATTGTGTGATCTACAACCTCCAGCTGCCAGGAAACAGGAAAAATAAAAATCCACATCCTTAAAAAAAAATAATGTCCCCATTTTTATACATTTTTCCATATATGTGAATTACTTGGGTATAAGCTGAAAACTCTCATTTTCCTCCTAAACATATTCACCTCCAAGCCCAAACAGTCATTGGTCAAATATTGCCTTATCTACAGAGTGCCGTCAGCGTGCATAGCTGAGAATCCTGCCCAGCTGTAGCATCAGGTTCAGATGAAGGTTTCAGGCTCTTAATTGCGGAAGCTGGTCTCACTCAAAGTGAGCAGCTACTTCTAGAGGAAGAGCCTGAGAAGAAGTCAATAAGCCCATTCTTTTTGTTTTTCCTCATTGTCTCGTTGGCTCATGTCACACACAGCTGTAAAAAAGGCTGTAGCTTTGCTACTTTCACCACAGGATTAGATGACTAATATCATAGTTTGATATAGTCAAGGACTATTCATGGCTATTTCTTTTTTCTGTAAGTCACACTGAAGTCAAAGTTAATTTATACCCTAGGTCATGCACAGAATTTGAAAAAAAAACCCCAAGATACTTAAAGGAAGATACTTAAACCGAGAGTCCAAGAGTCTTTAAAAAGTCCAAAAGACCAGTCTGTGCTGCTCAGCAGCTCTGTTCTGCTCGTGGCTCTTTGGTCCCCTGGGATCACCACAGATCAGGTGTCTCAAAAGTCAGGCCTGGGTTCTGCTTCTGATGCTGCCTCACAAACACAGCCAGGAGGTACCGAAGCAGGAATAATCATCTCCATTAAGCATGACCATACTGCAGTCTGGTGGTATTTCCATGAAGTCGCTGAGGTCCCTTTCAACCCAAACTATTCCATGATTCTATGATTCTATGTTCCCACTTTCCTTAGTGTCAAGTCTGGATTCTGTGCTTGGTCTGGACCTGATATACCAGGACGGACAGTAACATAGTTGATCTGAAGTTAATTTCTATACAGTTGCTGCTTGAACTAATAGTTAACTGAGGTTATTTCTTCACATGCATCCGCAGGATTGGAGTGGGATTTATGTGTGCATGGGTTTGGAGAAGGACGAATGACAAATTTGTTATGAAATATTTGCAGAGAGCCGTGCTGTAGTTGTGATAAGGACGGCTGCTTTGAAAAAGCAGAGACCATATGAAGTCCATTAAGAACTGGTGAACTGCATAAAAACAACGGCAACATCCTTTCCTGTGACTCCTTGGAATATAAGAGCTTGCACAGTGCTTCAAAGGCACTTCAACAATAACGTAATTGGGGCTCACGGTCAGGCACTTAAACCCATGTAGGGCAGTGGGAAGAGTGAAATGTGTTCTCTTTTTGTTAAAACTCCCATGCGCCTTATCTTATTTTCTCTCTTTCAGTGTTTACTCATCGTTCATCCTTAGTGAGGCTGGTTGTAGTACATGAATGAATGAAGACATCTTTGAAGTTGCTGTACTAAGCAAAATAGTTGAAGCCTTTCTTTGATAAGTTCACGTGAATAGAGCCATTTGCTATTAACACATCTTTTACTGATGCAGCTATTATTCCTCAAGAGAATTGAGGGTTCTTTTTGGATGCATGTTTGCAGCTCCCATTGAGGCTAACAGTTCTGCAAGTGCTTATTTGAAGGAAGATGTGCATAATGGTAATTAGAACACATTAGCATGCACATCTTGCTTTTAATCCAGAAAGTGCTCAACATGCTTTACAAACTTCACCAACACACTTACACATGTTGTAAATGTAGAATCACTTTGTCAACAGCTGTTGTACAGCCACCTCGAGGTGAAATGCAACAGCTGTGTAACAACAAAAAGCAGCGCCAAAGAACATGGCAGTGACCAGAAAAATTTAAATTGCCTTATCTAGTTGAAACTGTCGGGAGAATTCTAGGTAAGTAGCATGTAAATTACTCAAATTAAAATTTGGCTTGAGCACTGGAGGTAACACTCCTACTGTTGCAGGGAAAGTACCATGGCATTTTTAATGATGGCAATTTGCCTGAACCTCTGTTTTATGTCTCTGCGGAAAGACAGCACTTCCAACTGCAGTGTGATGGCTAACAGAGGCCAGCCCTTGGTCTCCGGCTGAGTCGGATCAAAGAGTGCCACCTACAGCATGAGCACCTTCTTGTTCTGCAGAGCCTCGTGTTTCCCTTGGCTGGCTCTCGAGGTCTGAACCTGCCTCGGTAGATAGAGGGACCTGGTGGGACCACACAGTGGCACAAATTTCATAAGCAGAGAAAAAGGAACAAATATTTTAAAAGGGGGAAAAATACAAGTGGCTGATGTCAAAGTGATGTAAGAGATCGGAAGCCTGATGATTTTGCCATCACTAGGGTATGGACTACCTCGTACAAGTGCGAAGTAAGAAATAGAGAAGTGATAGCTCCCTATTGTCGGGGTTTTCATTGTCTTGTCTGTAGGAGCAGAGAAATGGCACTCTTGGCTGCAGATGCTATGTCTCTCCTTCAATCGAAGTTACTGTGTGAAGCAAATGTAGAGAGTCTTCTGCAGCTGGAGAAGCCACCATGATTGAAACAGACTGAAAATACTTGCTTTCTGAATCATGGAAATGTAATAACTCTTTACTCAGGCTTTGAGACTGTGGAAAATGTTGGCATGTTTCCCATCAGTATGATCTCCTTGAGGAAGGAGAGAAGAGTGGGTATTCATGCCATCTGCTGTCTTTCCTGCACGCTGTGTGCCTGATCCCACGTGACTGACTGTGCCTCATCCCCAGACCATGTTTGTTAACTAGACCTCACATTATCTTTACACACTGTCTTGGGTTCATCCCTCTTCCTGCTGCAGGACAATAGTTCCTCCTTTGATAGTGGGGCCCCCAGTAAATGGCAGCTGGTGTTTTGGTCATACATCCCCACGTGGCGTTTCTGGGTAACTGTAAATGCCGTTCCCAGATATCCTGGCCAGGGAGGCAGCCACAGGGGACAGTGAGCGGAACCCTGGGGAAGATGCTGTAAGCATCACATTTTGCAGCCTGGTTTCCACTGCAGACCCCCTCACCCCACCCTGACGGAAATCACCTGCTGTGCAGAATCCAAAATAAAAGATCATTTTGCAAAGGAAAGGATCCTTCCTGCTGGCAGATACGTCTCCTTTCAACTTTAGCAGGAAGCCTGAGGAGGGGGAAGATGCCTGAAGTGAGGATGGGTGCCTGTGTGGAGGGGCTCAGGGTGGGCTGCAGCAGCCGCCCACCGCAGGGCTGGGCTGGGCGCAGCTGGGGCTGCCCGGGGAGGGTTTGTGTCACTGCTTCTGGACTGAGAGTCACATCAGCGAAAACAAAGTGGAAATGAGCTGGTGAGCATGTGTTGTCAAGCACTCCTCTTCCGACGGCTCCAGATGGGGACCACATGGAGTCCAAAGTAAAAGTGCAGCAAATGAACCTAATCCTCTAATTCTCTGCCTGCAGTGAAATGGGCTCTCACTGTTGCTCTCCTAATGAAAAAGCAAGTAAGGAGTCATCTGTCTAGGTCGCTCTTATTGCTTCTTATTGGCATAACTGAATTTTACCATGACTGGCTAAAGTAGCAGAAAGAAACAAATTATAGTCTATTTTCCGAGTCTGTTTTGCAACAGAAATAAGAAACGTATTTTTCATTTGGGAGAACAGCAACACACAGCTTTATTTTTTTCCCTTTTTTGTACAGGTTTTGTTTTATAAGAAGCAATTTCCCCAACTTTTCTAATTACCCACCATAGCCCTTTGATCTCTCTCTAACCTTGCTATTAATTACTTCTCTTAATACTGCAGCAGCAGCAGCTTTTCGTAAGACTTTTGTTCTTCTTAGGACCTGATACAACTGCCATCAAAGTGAGTAAAAGCCTTTCAATTCACTTTAGACAAAGGACCTTGCATCAGGCTCTTTGTGAAGATGCATAATCCACCATTAAAAGAAAGGCAGGTCACTCCTCCATCCTTCTCCTTCTGTTGGTTTTAGTGGAAGTGAATCAGCACAAACACAGAAATCCTAACACTGATAGAAAATAATAGTGTTCCCAATCACAAATAAAGGGCTGCCTGTTTCCCATGCTAAACATCATGTACAGTGTTGCTTTACTCACCAGAGTGGCTAACAAACTGTTTGGTTTTTTAATGACATGTCCTGGAAAATAATGAAAGGCAGGATTTCCACATGCTATTGTTTACTGCTGTCTAGACTATACTGTGATATGTACATGGCAGCTCTTTGGAGGTGAGACCTTTATGTTTGCTGGGCATACAGCTGGAAATCATGTTCTGAATGTCCTGGACATTCATGGGTATGTATAAAATTAATTACTATAATGTATTTTTAAGTGTCTGATGAAATTACAGCACACAGCATACCCTAGTCAAATTGTAACTGCCATTATAACTACATATTTGATGTAAGGAGAGTACAGGCTAGTCTTCCATCAATGTTCTTTCATGAGGGTTTCAAGCTGTGTAGCTTAGCGTTTAATACAAATGACACTGTCATGGGAAAATTTTTATTCCATGAAGTGTGGAGATAATGATCTCTTACTCGTTTATTGAACTCTTAAAATCCCAGTTACTCACACTGCTGTGAAGGGCCTGTCTCCATCTCCTTGATGCCCTCCCCGCAGGCACTGGGGCTGCTGACACTACCCTCTACCCTGTCTGAATCAGCCCCAGTCCCACAGCCTGTCCTCACAGGGCAGGGGATCCAGTCCCAGCCAGCACAGGGACCTCCCCTGACCTCACTCTGGTTTATCTAGGTCCTTCCTAAGCTGGAGGTCCCAAACCTGAACACTTAGCCCCTTGCAGGGGCTCTCCCTGCCCGGGGCAGGGCTTTGCATTTGTCCCTGTTGACTTTGGTATGACTCCTGTAGGCCCGTTCTCCCAGCCTGGCGTCTTTTGGTGGCAACCCTGTCCTCAAGGGCATTCATTGGTTATCCTGGCTTGGTAACAGCTTCACACTCAATGGGAGAGCACTCCATCATCTCCTCCAGGTCTTTGACGATTCTTCCTCTGCAGCTTAAACATCGTTGTTCAGATCATTGTTCAGTTCTGGTAAGGTAGCAACAGATGGAAGACAGACTTTCAGAGGAGATTTCATCTTCCATCCCATGGGGGAATTAACACTCAGTTCTTAGAGGCCAACAGTAGTTTCTCCTCAGGTGATCTCAACCAAGGCAATTCCTCTGTTGCTACTTTGCCTCAAGTCTCATCTTTGTTATCTTCATTGGCTTCCCACCAAGGCCCATCAATTGATTCTCAATATCTTCAGCAGAGGAAGCTTCCCTTGTCTTTTCCAATTACATATTGCTCCCATGAAGCATTTGCATAATCTCTGCTTCTCTCCTTTTTCTTCTCCCTGATACTTTTGATTTTCTTCCCTTTCCCACTTTTGCAGTCATCCTTCTTTTCTACACATCTCATTCTTTCTGTCTCATCTTTTCCTGCCATTTTCTACCTCCCCATAGCTCTTCTCTTTCCCATGGCTTGTGTTGCTTTTAGTGGTACTTTTTTCCTCCTTAAGAACAGTTTTCCTTTTGCTACTACTCTGTAGTTGTAGTCTTGGAAGGCACTTTGATTATATCAAGTCAGAGCATTTCCAAATTTTATGACCTCATCTTATCAGTGCAGCCATCAAATGCAGGCAAGCAGCCAAGCCAAAACTGTATTTTGTGAGAATACACACTCCCAAAGGCGCTGTAAGGAGAAGGTATTCCCCTGGGTTGCTTATTTATCTTTATTTCAAAGCACTTCAATTTCAAGTTCAAAACCTAGTAACAGGCAAGAAGAAGCTGAACCTTTATGAATTCTCTCTTATGGGCTTTCAGAGTCTTTACTTTAGGACCACTTTTTCCTTGCAATTGGACTTGCTCTGCTAAATTATTCAGTTCTTTCTGAAAGGCATACCCTTGAATAGCCCTACCCTATCTATGAAAGAGATAGATATTATCAAAAATTCAGAGACATCACAATTTTAGACTGTGGTTCTCTAAGGTTTAGTCCATTATATGAGCTATTCTAGCCTATTAATTGCATTTGTGGACATTTTCATGTCTTGAGAACTAAGTTGAAAAATAAAATATTTTCAGTATATTTTTTGTAAAAGAAATGGAACAAAACCACAAACATTTTTCCTATTTTAATTTAAAGGCAAGTAAAAACCATAATTTAATCACAATCCTGAAAAATCCTGAATAGGAAGAGTACTGTTTGTATTGTAGAAGACCAGTCAAGATTAACAGAACTTAAATGGCAAATTGGAGCTTGTTATAGGAATAATATGTTTAAAAGTGAAACTTCAGTGAGAAGTATTTTTCAAAGGACAAGTACACAACAAACTTGTGGAAGACATCTTGAAATGACTGCCAAAAAATTCTGCTGGTAAAAGAAAACAGTGAAATTGTGAGCTATAAAAGACAGGAAGGAGAAGTATTACAAAAGGATTTTTTAAAAAACCTTTTCAGATGATATAAAAATTCTTTTTTATTTCTCACCTTGGAGTCATGTTGGAGGTCAGATTTCTTTTGGTATAGCTGGTATCTTTGCCCTGTAGAAAACTTACTGTTTATCAAGAAAGCCTGTGTGCTTTGATAAGCATGACCTGGAATCTGAACGTATTCACCTTTGTTAATGATGTTCTTGGTTTTTCTGGAAAAAATGAGAAAATAAATGCATAGACAAATTCAATTAATACAACACTTTGTGACTGTAAAAGATATAGACACTACGGAAGATACTTTTGTCGGTTTTAGATAAGATTTGTAGTGACAGTTTGGGGTGAGATTTGTTTGGGCTTTTTTCTGTGCTGGTGAGGATATGTTGTTTTACGTACATGTGAGCTTTTAAGTTTGTACTATACGTGCTGCATACTTAGTACACTGTATTCATTTTTGCTCAAAATTTATTTCCAGGAGCAGATCCAAATAGGCTCAACTTCTTTTTGTAATTTTGCTTTTTTTGTGTTCCCTTCTGCAAAGCTAGTTGCGAAATCTCACCATTTCTGTGGTTATTCTGGACTGTGATGGGTTCTACAATACCTTATCGTTTTGGCACCAGGAAACATTCTCTGTCTACACCTATATAAAAAAAAATGTTTTCACAACATCAAAAGTTTCCTTCAGGTTCTTCTGTTTTTTTCACCAGCTTTCCTAATGCAGTGGAGAACACAATTTTTCCAAGAACTCTTCCCCATAGCTTCATAGCAGTGATCCTCCTCTCTATGAGCTATCAATGGTGTTAACCAAACCTGTGTTGCAGGCATTGGAACACAGCATGTAATTTGGATATACCCCAAGTCTGTAACTTCTGTCACAGGATCCAACCACCTGTAAAGAATTCTTACAAAACTGAAACTTGTTTATTTACTTGTTACTTAGATAAGTCAAAATCTTTCAGTTGACCCATTATCTTTTTTGCTTTGGCAATGCAGAAGGGTTTAATCTTTTCCCCTAGTAATTCTAGGCATGGGTGTTGCAGGATCTAAATTCAGTTTCTTTCAATTCTTTTCTAAAGTAATATTTTAAAATGGCTTTGTTGCCCTGAATGTTTCTCATTAGCAGTTTTGCTTTAGCAGCATAAGTTATATCCATTACATATATCTAAATTCTGCACTCAGCGACAGAGAGTAAGTAAATATATTAATTGATTTTACTGATTCACAGTGATGTAAACGAGAACAAGATATTAAACCAACACAGAAATACCATGATGTGTTCTGAGACATACAGCAAATCTGTAAAATTGCTGGATTTGTCATTTTATGGTCAAAGCAGATAAGAAAGGCAGGTTTGTGAGTGACTTCACAAACTTCCCTTCTGGCAGGGTATTGTGGAGTTAATTTGGCTTAGATATAAGGCAGAGGAGCTTTATGGCTGCTTTAACCTATGTCAAATGGAAAGCCACAGTAAAAGTCCTTCTCCTTATCCAGGATTGCAAAGGGCTGCAAAGAGTGTGTGGCTTTTATTGGACAAAAGGATATAGCTGGAAAGAACAGAGGAGATTTTGGGCACCCAAGCCCATTGTCAGCTTTGAAAGAGCTGCTTGGCATAGTTTGCTCTGGCTGGCAGGCCCATGATTAATTCTTAGCACCATTTCTGCACCATCAAAGGGCAGGAGTGTGGGTGTACATTTGAATATCTCTCTTTTGAATATCTGTCTTTATTCATAACTGGTGCAATTGAGTTTTAGTTGCAAATTATGCTGGATAATAAATACGCATTATTTTTAATAAATCCACTAATATTGATCCATACGGTTTGTGCTGAAGGAGGGAGGTCCTTTTACTAACAGAAAGGAGTAAGTCTTAACTGGATGACACACCATTCCTAACCCAAAAGACTGTTTCAAAAGAGCAGCCTGCCATTCAGTGTTTATTGTGATAATAGCTTTTTACTTGCCTGCTGCTTCCTGAAAACAATTCCTCACTGTTTATGCAAGCTGCAGGGGGAAAAACAGAGTGACCCACCACGCAGCAGTTTGCACTGGTCTCCATTTAGCTGACCAGTGGCAATGACTGAGAAAACCTCTCACAAGAGCACCATTTACAAACATGTGGTTTGGTGAGTACACTGTGTCAAGCACATTGTGCTGATCTGCAGAGCAGCATCGTCCTGCAAGGGCTGGGTGTGTGCTTCACATAGCAGGGAGCCCAGAGGGGAACGCAACCACACAGCCGGGAGCAAGGGGAGAGGGGAAGAAAAATGGATCTGAGATGGACACAGTGTTCACTTTGCAGAAGGCTTGAGCAAAACTCTGCAGTGATGCCCACCAGTGAAAAAAATCCAACAGAGGTTGGAAAGTGGCAGGCAGGCACCAGTGAATCTGGTGCAAGGCAAGAGGAAAGGTGGAGGATGACAGTATAATCATCCCAAGAGGAGGATGTCAGTGTGATCAGCCCAATTTTGCTTCATGTTCTTCAGTGATGTATCTTGCTATAGCCTCATCTTACATACAAACCATGGTTACTCTGCAAACTCACTTAATGTCAGTGACAAGCCAAGTTACTGTAGCTCTTGCACCCATCTCAAAGGAGCCTGTGAGCTGTGCTCACCTTCTAGTTTAACAATGCTTTTACCTTTTTGGTGTGCACAAGGATGCCTGCAAAATATCCCCATTCCAACCTATTTATTATGCATTAGTGCGGGAAGGGAAGGCAGCAGTTCTCTTGCAACACAGCGTAGCACTGACAGTATTTTCCAAATCATCTTTTGCATCTATCCTTGATCCTACTTGAGGGTAAGGACACATTTTCAGATTTGTTGACAGAAGTTTCCCCTAGACCAGAATCACCTTTCCATGAAAGCTTCCATTAGCCCCAGGCAGAATCACCTTTCCATCATCTTCTGGTTTCTGCAGAGAAACCTCAGGGAGCACCGTGTGGGCTGACTCCTTCAACAGATCTTTGCTGAAAGTTGTGATATTTTTACACCTGAGACTGCCAGATGGCATGCACAGTTTTACAAATTCTTTTTTACTGTATTCAGGGAAGATTTTTTCCTTAGGGGTAATGAGCCCAGTTGGTTTTCAGTACAGTTTCTTCTGGGAGAGCACTGGCAGGCACCAAGAGGTCCCACTGCAATTAGGGTCAGCTTTTGGGACAAATATTTCCTTAGCAAAGGAAAACCTGTCTTCAAGGCAGGCAGGGGCAAGCATGTATTTTGATCATTTCAGTTCCAGGATTGCTCTGTATATTGCTAAGTAAAGGTAGCAACATGAAGCCATTGGGCTGCATATGATCACTCCCCTTTGGCAAAGGATATAATCAATTTTAAAAGTATGAGTTCATGTGCACATGAGATCATGTGCAAAACAATAATAGTGAGTATTTCTTATTTAGCATTATATATAACCTTTGGTATTGCATAAACATTAGCTAACTGAAATATTTTGTGTCTAAAATACGTTGTTTACTGCTGAGATGACAGTAGAGAAGAAAGCTAGAAAAGTCTTGTTAGAAACCATTCATTAACAGTTCTGATGGTCGTGCTTGCAAACACTACAAATTATAAATGTTCATCTCTGGGAACAAAGAAGAAAGGCTGTTCCTAGAAAATACAAGGTTTTTCTTAGAAAGCAGTGATTCAGAGAAGAATTTAGGGAACATCACAAATAATTGCCTTGAAATGTGCTGTAAGCATCAATCTGTGGAAGCAGAGGTAGTGAGGTCTTTGCATAATAAAAGGAATGGCAAGCAAAACCAGTAGAAACAATAGTAATGCCACCTAGCTGCCATCCGGGGCGTTTTATGGCAGGTCTCAAATCACAAAAGGAGTGAGAATTAGAATGGAGGAAACACTAAATATTTTTTTATTTTGTCGAAATGAAACCATGAAACATAAATCAGGGGGAAAAAATCAATTCAGAATGAGTGGGATAGGTTATTATGCCAAAATGAAGAGTCTAATAAAATGAAAAATTTTATTTCATTTTAGAAGTATTATAATGCTTTTATTTTGCAGTCATGTTTGAATGAAATGCCATCTGATTGAAATTTCATCTGATAACTTTACAGAGCAATTTGTAAAACTTTTACATTTCCCTCCTGACATTTTCAAAAGAATTGGCTGAGAGTGCATTTCTCATGGACCAGCAGGTCAGACCATGTCCAAGGCTGCTTTGTCTTGTTCCCACAACTATAACTGCATTTTCCTTCACGGTGCTCTCAGGAGCCAGAAAAAATTTATTATCTTGGTGCACAGCTTTATTGCCATTCTCCTCCTTCTGCCTCCAGCAGCTGATGGGGTGGATGGTCCCTGGCAGACAGCAGAGCTCCTGCCCACTGTGACCCATCCTTTTGGTGTTTCCTGCTTGTCCTGCATGCTCAGAGCTAGAGGAGATGCTAGATTTGAGGGCTAAAAGGAAATTTCCTCAAAGTCAGAGTGCCAGGGGCATTTGAAGTTTTTTATATCCCCCTGCAGCACAAGGGACGACTCAACCCATCAATCTCTTCCTCTGGAGAGGCTTTTGGGATTTGGGGCTGTCTCAGTTGGCTCCCATTCCCCACTTATGATAGGCAATAGTTTAGTACCTTGCATTAGTAATCAGGCTGAAAAACTCCAGCCCAAGTCAATGTGCTCCATTTAGGAGATGCTGGATGAAATTTAAAACCTGTGAGGTCAGACTGTGTGATCTGACCTGCTGGTCCCTTCTGGACTTAAGACCCCATCACACAGCCCGGATTTAGCAGGAATACTCCCCACTTACCGGCACATAAAATACTGTTATGTGATATCCACTCTTTTAAACAGAATATGCTTTCCTAAGGACCCCATCCAACCCTAATTGGAAACAAAAAGAGTCTGTGCTTTCGGATTAAAGGCCCTCATACATTAGTAATAAATCTAATAAAAGAAATTGATTAGTTCCTTGGCAGTGGCAAGACCTTAGGGCAGATAATGGTGCTCTCGTTGCTGGCAAGGAGATGGGCTCCACAATGTACTCATGACTCTGCAGCAGCCGCGGTTCATATAAAACCACCTGTATGTGGCACAGAGCCCCTGCTTAGCACTTTTTCACCCTCATCTAGAATGAATAGTTACTGTACCTATGTAATTTCAACATAATTCCAGGATTACGAGGAACTGTCTCATGTTTAGGAGGTGCCAAAAGTCACACATGTCAACACTACAAAGAAGACATGCAATACATTTTTATCTGGAAAGAAGTCATTTTGTGCTAACAGAGAAAGAATTGTCCTGTATTTTCCCACTACCTGCAATATTATGTCATACAGAGATGACATAAAGAGATGCTTCTGGGTTTGAATGTGATAATGCATGCCTTGGTTCCTGGTACATTTTATATGTGTATGTCCATTCTGCATGCAAGTATTGCAAGCATACTAGGAGGTATTTCGACTGCTAATAAACTTCACACTTCTAGGTAAGATTAATTTAGAATGTGCTTGATTTCTTGCAAGGAATTTGTAAAGAAAACTTCATCTGAAGCAAAATCTGTGAAATTAAGGTGGTAAGTGTCTGGGGCTCTATTTCACTAGTTCACACTGTGCATAGATACTTGTTCAAAAATGCAGTGGCAGGACCTGGTCCAGTGAGTTATTATATTGACATTCTGTTATAGGTATGATTGAGAGGCCAAAACATTTTGTTAATCAGCCTCCCTGCCCTCTGGGGAGATCTCTAAACTGTCTCACTTTTGGCCCCAGCCCTCTGATTGTCCATGCTAAATACACAGCAGGTCACTCCTGACATCCAGTCTGCAGTTGAACAATTCATTTCCAGTGCAAGAAAACCAGAACATATGCCACAGGGGAGTTTTAGAGGGGGTTGGACCAGGGACCAGGATTTACCCTGGCTTGGATAACAGAGGCAATTTAGGCATCACCCATCAATCAACCTAGAACATTACAATGTGTTTTGTTGTCAGAATGATACAACAATTTCAGGGTGGTAAAGAAAATTAAAAGAAATTTTCAGATTGATGTGGAATTCAGAATACAATTACAACCTATCAGAAAATACAAGCTTTGGAAGAAAATAGCACAGGGAAGTTCTCTTGCACATGTAGAAGCTAAGAACAAGACCTCCATCTGGGCCTGACTTCAGTAGTGGTCATTGCTGGATTTTCAATTTTACAATAAATGTGCTAGATGTAACTTGGAAGGATATTGGGAGGAATAAATCATTTAACTTCCATTCCAATTAGCATGCTGCTATACATTCAAATGTTTTTGTTCCCTAAAATTTGGTTACAATATTCCAGATCACAAGAAAGTAAGTGCATTTTTAAAACCTGCAGATCTGTCCAGAACTGGTAGCATGGATGAATGGCTTGTAAGTAGTATTTATTTTATACTAGGTTTGTTTATTATTACAGCAATGTGATTCTGCAATAATGATATGATTGAAATAGCAAACTGAAAAGACAAGTCTAAAACCAGACAAATTCTAAAATGGATATTTCTTTTCCATTTGAATTTCTCATTCTTGTCTTTCATCCATCCCACTGCCACATCTCTGCAATCCTGTATCTGGAATCAGTAACTCTCAAAATTTTGTGCTCATACTGGTACACTAAATGAGGAAGTTCTCCCATTTCCACATTTCTGAAACTAGAATACTTCCAGAGAACTTGCTTTATATCTTTGCTCATTGAATTCAGGTGTGTTTAACATAATAAACAAAGGGTATGATTTAGATTTGATTCATCAATTCAAATAAATAATAAATTCCCTGGCATCAATAGGGCCAACAAATGTGAGAAGACTTGACAAAGAACCCATGGATCACATCTGCATGCATTTCCAACCACTGTGTGCAGATATTTTGTTTGAAATGAAAAAAGAACAAGAACTGATAATTACATTCATCTCTGACTTCATTGTTTTAGTTCAAAGTATTGCAATCAGTGCACATTCCTTTCTGCTCATGATTTCTAGTTTATAGACCAGATGATTACATGGTGGACTTGAAATTCTGATATGCTCTGACTGGATAAAGATTAATACATTCTGTGGCCCAATAAACTTATACCCTGGATTTACAAAAATAGTGCACACATCTGGGTAAACTCTTGGGTGAAATCACTTGCTCACACAATGCACATTTTTCATCTGGAGCAACTATACTCACCAAGAAGCAAAGGCACTGGAATATGAAGAGTACCGTAAACCAGGATCCAAAGCTCATGTAATCCACTGTTTATATTACCAATTTCAGTGGGATTTTAATCAGGGACTTAATTACTTGAGAAAGCTTACACAGTATAGCGTTATGAATTATTGCATTTAATATTCTTGTGACATTATCAATATATATGGTAACATACAACAAGTAAACTGCCCTAAGTGATTCATAAATCTGTTAATTTATAAATTATTAAGTTAAACAAATGCACAGTGGAAAAATAAAAATATTATTAGCATCTCAGGGAAAACATCATTCTTTCAAACCATGCCGTGTGCAGTATTTTATTTGTGGTGTGCCTTGCTATGTGAGAGGGAGAGTGAAAGAGCACAATTGCCTTAGAGTGTGATGGACCTGTCATGTGGAGAAGTTTTTTTCTAAAAGCCAAGAAATCACTTGTCAATGTCAGGTCACCCATCCCCAGTGTGACATTCGCATTGTGATTCGAAGCACAGCTCGGGGGACGACAAAGCAGTATTGCACACTCGGATCCCATAACTGAATGTGAACAAATGTAATACTCAAGTATAGCTTTCATGATGAAATAAAAGATATCTCACCCATGAAAGGGGATTATTATCTCTGCTATAGAAGCGTGACCCCTCATTAAAATATCCATGGTCAAGTCCATCTCTTCCAATGAGCGCTTCTTTTTATTCTGTGGCTTTGTTTTAGTTGTCAAAGCCCACATTTTAGTTTGAATCAGACTGTGGGAATTAGAAGTGAATCCAGGCAAATTCTCATGGAACTTTTACCAGCTCTATTTTATCCTGCAATGCAACATTTTTCTCACCACTAATGTTACTTTGCAGAAGTTAGTATTGCTTAGGCTTTCTTATATTGTGAAATCAGGCAAGCTTTTATTATATTGAAAACAATTTTTTTTCAAATCTGCTAACTAAAGAAGAAACATTAGTCCTAAAGCAGGTCAAAATACAGGATAAAAACAGGATTCAAAAAAAATTTGTTGTCATATTATTTTATAAATAATCAAAATGCTGAGAGAACATTTTGATTTAAAATTTTAAATCTTCAATTACTGTATAATTATTGTTTAATAATTATTTAAATCTTGTGTCCCTTAATTGTTCTGTCTCTTTTAGCTCACTATTGACATTTAACTGAGCAATGTTATCTGTAAATTGGGAATTTATTAAATAGTACAAAAAACTCAGCCATTAATGCATGGAGGTGCTAAGCCCTTTGCTATCTGTAACATTTGGAGTGAAAAGATGCACCGTATCTTAGTAACCCCCCAATTAGTTATTGTCAAGTATATAGTGAAGATACTTCAATACCGTGGATATTTCAATTAACAAGGGCGGCCTGCTTCCTATAAACAGTCACACTGGACACTCTCAAGCAACCATTTGCCCTGTTTTCAGAGGCTTCTTTTTTCCAGCCACACTGGAAATCAGGGAGTAATTGAAACGAGGGTAGGTAAATCTTTTACTGCCTACAAGCACCAATGTGCAACAGACCCTGCTTGAAAAAGAAAATTAACTGGGGCCAGACAGCAGACAGTACATGTGCTTACACTTAACGGTCAGCTAGTTCCAGTAAAAAAGGAGGTGTCATTGAAAGGGTCATGGTGACTGATTATTAAAAGAAGGACATGGAAAGGCATTGGCATAGCAGTCCTTTTTTATGAATAGAAATCTGAGGGGGTGACAGGATACACATGGGAGAAGTTTGGGATGGATTTAATTCCCATATTAATTTTACAAACAAGCAGAAGCTCTATTTCCATGGGTAAACACCCATCAAATGTTTCCAAGAGCTGGGAAGAATGCAAAGGCAGAAAATGGTTCAAGAAGGCAGTGAGATATCTGGAGGAGCAAACAAAATATCCACGTGTTGGTGTCCCTGGGCAGGTTGCTAGCATAGGATGTGGTGCTGGCCAAGTTAAGATGCTACAAAAGGGAATGGAGAATGGCATATCTGCATTCCAGAATTCACCTTGTACTAACCAAAGAAACAGTATAATTTATAACATCTAAGCCTTTTACCCACTCTTCAGTTTTCTTCAGGTAAATATATCGCCCGATATCCTGTCATGTATCTTCCAAGATAAGTACTCTTCCACATGATGAATGATTTTTACACTCGTGAGCGTGTTTAATCTGTGTAGGTAGATGCTTTATGTGTTTGTAAATAAATTATA
>WEKW01006196.1:55358-71581 GCA_013389905.1 Sula dactylatra | reverse complement strand
ACTGACTTTCAAAGGCATAGTAACCAAAAAAATATTTCTTGTAATGTTCCAAAAAGCACCCTTTGGCAAAAGAACACATTAATTCAACAACCTCCAAGGTATTATTTGTAAAAATACATCATTTCCCATATTGGATATCACCCCCAGTTAGCTTCCCCTTTGCCAGCAATGTAAAAACACTTCACATTTGTCCATTTGTAATTTTCTTTCGTATACATTCTTCCTCTACTTCAGCTGAGGGGAATTTAGCATTTACGTTCCAAGTTCTTCCATGAAGCCTTACCCCTTGATTCATATACATTCTGACAACATACTCCAAGTGTTTTATTTTAATAAGGACTGTTTTCATTACACTGTTTGGGATTTGGTGGGAGAAACACACTTGGAGAGTTGTCTACCTCTTAAAAATGTAGCTAAAGGCCTTTAAGGTCCTGTTTCTTGGACCATAAAACTTGTCTGTGATGATTGAAATGAGAATTCTGTTTGACCTTTTGTGACTTAATTTCACACTTGATTTCCACTGCTGCCACTACTTTACCTCAAAGACCGTAGCTGTGTCCCTCCAATGGAGGGGGTTTGCTCAGCAGCGCTGGATAGAGAGGTGAGTGTCTGTTCTGCATCTGACCTCTCCTTCTGCCTAAACCAATTACTCAATTTTGATGCAGAACTGACCTTTTAAACTCAAAATAAAATGCACATTAGTTTTCAGCCCCCTTCTACTGAAGTCCCTGTCTAATGTGGCCGTATATAGAGCAATAATTGTGTACTCTTCATTTATTCTTAAAATATCTTTCCCTCCAGTTTTTAATGATGGAACAATTTTAGCCTATAAATGTATATTTAGTGTCACCTAAATTCACTGATTGATCTACTGGATATTTCTGTAAATTTTGCTTTTCATACTCCAATTTCACTCATGTAAACAGAGCCATGGCTCATGTCCTGGTCTATCCAACACGTACCTGTAATCAGTACCATCTGCCACCGTACACTCTACTAAACCACTGCTTGTTGTCCTTTTGAAACTTTGCTTCTTGTCCTTGTCCTTTATCTAATTCAGCCATAGTGGAAACAATAACAAACAGTAAAACACAGATACATGACGAGCTTGTAGATTAATAGTGCAATGCCAATGCCTTCTCTAAATCTAGGGCAATAAATTCAGTTTTTCCAGAGCTGCAGAAGGAGAAAGTTTTCTAATTTGGAGCTGAAAGCTGTGATGCAGAGGGCAGTGCTACAACTTCACTATCAGCAGTGTGGAAACAATTAGCAAGGATAAGTCCCATGTTATTGCAATCTTCTGGACCTGCAGTTTTTGACATTTATGCAGGGAGATGGTCACAACTGATTCTTTGTGATGGGGTATGTCATGTGCTCAGTCGCTTCATCACACATGCTATCAAATAGCCTTCCACAGATAACAAGCATAGGATGGTGTTAAACAGGGCTCAAATGCAATTTTCAGTCAAACAATCTCTACAGGAAAACACTCTTTTTCTGTGCACTTTTGTGATTTGCTTTTAAATAAGCAATGCCAGTTGGAATTAAACACCTTTTTATCCATAAACAAAATAATAAATAAGTTTAAAAGTTTAAGAAAATTAAGTGTGTGAATGTTCTCCTACCACAGGTAGCACAAGTAGACGTAAAGGCAAAGTGGACTGAAAGCCACTAGAAAGAGGTGGAAAAGTAATAAGACAATGAAATGTTGCCTACCAGTTTCAAAATGCATGTCTGTCCTAATTTTTAGAACTTGTCGTAAAGGTTCTGGAGATGAACCCGTCCAGATTCTCCACCAGCATGACTTTGGCGATGCCATGCAAACACATAGCAGCAGGAGGTCTAATGCAGGTAGCTGCCTTATTGCAAGTGTCTTTTTCATAGACTCAATGTCACCGTAACAAATCAGACTTCTAAAGCATGTATGCACAGATTGGAGATGCACGTCAATGGATGAACTTCCATCCAGGAAGTCAAGTGGCATCCTAAGTTGAAGCCCCTCAAAAATGCCTGACCAGAGTAATTTTGAACTTTACATTTGGTAAGTTTCTGTTTGGGTGAGTAAAGTGTGAAGAAAGGGAAGGAGACCATGGTCATAAATATGTCCCTTGCAAATTACCAGAAATTAACAGAACTGTTTCTACAGCTCACCAGTTTCCTGTATCTCATTTGGTGAGAGCTGGCAAACCTGGGACCTCCCATGGGCTCCACACCATGGAAACCTATCTGACTTCTGCGTAGTCAAAATCTATGAGATTATCTTTTAAATCAGCTAAGCGCAACTGATTCCTTGAATATCAAATAGAAAGATGATTACTTAAGACAGCAGGGCATTTTCTGGTGACGCATCACTTCCAAAATGCCTGAAAGCTCGTTGGTGAGGTGAACCATATTCACTTTGCAGATAGATTTGAGAGTGAGAGAGAGAGAGAATAAAGTTCAGGCTCAGCAGAGGAATACCAGATCCGCTGTGCTGTTTTTGGCTGGCGTAGAGCTAATTTTCTTCACAGTAGCTGGTATGGGGCTGTGTTTTGGATTTGTGCTGGAAACAGTGTTGCTAACACAGGGGGGGATGTTTTTGTTATTGCTGAGCAGTGCTTACACAGAGTCAAGGCCTTTTGTCTCCTCACCCCACCCCACCAGCGAGCAGGCTGGGGGTGCACAAGGAGTTGGGAGGGGACACAGCCGGGACAGCTGACCCCAAATGACCCAAGGGATATTCCGTACCATATGACGTCATGCTCAGCATATAAGGCTGGGGGAAGAAGAAGGAAGCGGAAGGGACAGTCAGAGTGATAGCATTGGTCTTCCCAAGTAACCGTTAACGCGTGACGGAACCCTACTTCCCTGGAGATGGCTGAACACCTGCCTGCCCATGGGAGGGGGTGAAGGAATTCCTTGTTTTGCTTTGCTTGTACACATGGCTTCTGCTTTACCTGTTAAACTGTCTTCATCTCAACCCATGAGTGTTTCTTATTTTTACTCTTCTGATTCTCTCCCCCATCCCCCTGGGGGGGAGGGAGTGAGGGGCTGTGTGGGGCTTAGTTGCCGGCTGGGGCTAAACCACAACATCCACACAGACGCTGGGGGGAAGTTGCGCAGCAAGGAGCAAGACGAGCACCAGGAAGAAGGCAGCAGCAATCATCCATTCAACTGCTTGGTCATTCATCTGGAGCTGTCAGCTCGACGCAGAGCTCTTAGAGGCAGACTTAGCCCCACTCGTCAGCAATGGTGATAATGATGCTTCATACAGTTGAAAATCCAATTATAGAAATAAAAATCACAGGCCTAACAAACCATGTTTAGTCTTATGGGCTATTATTACCTCTGTTTTCTCATCTCTCATTTACATGCAGTCTAATTAAAAATCCTATCCCCAATGAAGCAACATTAGCAAGGGATTCATATTGAACAAAATACAATTAGAATGCTTATTAATTAAGTCACCAGTGTGTTTCACTTTGGCATAATGAGTTACCTTGGACAGCATAATTTCATTTAAAAATTGGCATATATATGTAAATGTTACCTACAGTATCCTTTAAATCTCTAGTAATGTGCTTGGGGAAAGAGATTGAGTAACAATACATTGCATTTGTCTGTACTGAAATCTTAACAAATCTGCTTGTCTTTGCAGGACTAACGAAGCTGAGTATATCTTCTCTCACTGTCATTCCAGTTGTGTATTACTGTCCTGCTAAGATTACTGTCGTATTACTAAAAAACTGAAAAATGGTATGCCTGTAATTATAGAATAACTTTAAAGTAATTCATATTCTTTCTTTACATTTCTCTCCCTGGCGTTATACATTTATGAAACATTTTTAAGGAACTGACTTTTCATTTTATTAACAGCCGGTATATCTGATCAGAAACGTCCCAGAGTAGGGTTTGAGATGAGCAAAAAATTACCAAGGTAAAACCCAAGAACATTTCCTTTCTGCTATGTTCAGATTTAAAGTTGCCAATTGGAATATATTTCACTGAGAAAAATATGTCTTTATTATTATAACAGAAGGTAGAAGGGGATGTCAGAGATCGAAGGATGTATTTTCAATTGCTGTCTCTTCCTCTTATGCAGCTTTGATGTTCAGATTTATTACTTTGAGACTTTAAATGAGTTCCAGGGTCACAGATTAATAAAAAAAAAAGGAAGTGCTAAGGAAATTTGGAGGCAGCAGTAATGACAAACTCTGAAATTTAAGACGTCACTTGCAATATTTCTATAGTCCTAGGACCTGACTTTTCACACCATTCAAGATATGAAAGGTGAAAACTCAAAGTCTTAATTAAGGCTGAACATGTAACAAGCTTGAACCCAAGAGCCAAAACATTCCCCATCCTAGAAGAGTATCTAGAATGTCCTGATCAACGACAAATCACTGTTTTTCATTCCTCTCCGCTGGAAGACAGAAAGTGCATTGCTCCCATGGGTGTGGAACTCATCAGACTTCAGGACAGCCAATCTAAACACCAAGTAAAAACCTTCACATGGCCGGATATCCTCTTTTCCTGATGTGACAGACTTCTTCACCCTCTCAGTGCTGAAATGTGCTCCATGCAACCTTACCTATTGGAGACAGACTTTTTTCTGACCCCAGCAGACCACAGTCTGCCACTATTTGAATACTCTGGAGAATGGGCTGGGGACCCTGGGTAATCATTAAGATATCCCAGCATTCCTATTGTGTAATTTACTGATTCTTTGGATTAAGTTAACTTGTTAACTGGTTATCTTGAAGCAATTTTTAAATTAAGACAGGCTAATACAATAGCCACATGAATATTTGCATTGTATGTTACACAATATAAATGTGCTTATAATTTTCTACAATGTATAAAATAAACAATGTGGTTACAAAAGTTCATAGAAACACAGGCAAGAAACAGAAGAAAAAGCATGCTTCAGCTACTTACACCAAATTACATTTGAAAGGTTCTTGCTAATGAATGCAACCTGAGATGAAAGCACATGAAAACCAGCTTCCCAGCTAAGGAGCCTGTTAAAAACACATGCCCAGCAAGGCAGATGGACAGAGGGAACATAGACCCTAGAGAATCAGAACAAAAGAGAATGTCCCTATTGAAGCTGTGCTAGCTTGCAAGAGAACTCGTTTCACACAGATCAGGCAAGGAAATGCTCTCTGATATGTGCAGAGGTAGTGGAAAGTCCACCCAAACCCTGGGATTCCCTCTCAGGTGATTAAAATGAAAATGTAAAAAATCACCACCAGCAGAACAACAAAATAGATTGGCAACAACCCACCAGACAGCCAATCCTTAATGAAGAATCGTTTCAAATGGGATTACAACCTTAAAGATATACCGGTTAGCCTCCTGCCCATTTATGGGAAACAGAGAAACATACCAAAAGAAAAGGACCTTGGTGAACTTTCAGAAACAAGTCTATGGCTTTAATCTAATTTTTTGGCTCTTGAGCATAAAAGCATTACCTCTTCAGTTCCCTTAACAGCAAGCTTCGGAAAACAAAGAGGGGTCATTGATTAATGTGGTTATATGGTCACTTTCTGAAGTCTCTGCTGTATCTGAAGAAATGAGAAAAATTACAAACTGGATCACACAGAACAATCTCATTCTCTGCTTGGCATTGGTAACTTGTGAGTCTATTGCCTCGCTGGCAAGTGATCTTTCCTTGGTTTATTACACTGTCTCTGCAATTCTCCCTACAGGGCAGGTCAGTAATAGGGTACAAGATCCTGTTTCCAGAGGGAATTAGATGTCAAGACAGAGTAGGACTTTGATGTGTTCTAACACTTTCAAATAAAAAGAAGACCACAAAACCCACAAGTGCTTCAGCAAAGAAATGAGCCTGTTCACAAGGTCAAAGCAAAGAGCAGCTCAGTGAGTGGAACACCCTCTCAGTTTAGATTAGTCTGGGAATGGACTAAAAGCCCTGTTGTGAGCATTCACGATGGATATCAGGTGTCTTTCCAGCCCTCCATCTCAAGGTTACCTGACTGATCCTATTTGCCGGAGTCCTCATTAAATTGGTCACAGAGAGCAGCCCTGGAGGAACTTCCTGGAGTCCTTCCACCCCGAGTTCCCTGTGGTTCTGCAATGCTCCCTCAAAAACCCCCAAGAGCCAGCACAGGAAGAAGAGAAACAGACAAGCATTTGTTGACAAAACCATGCCTTAGTTTACTCCTGATGTGGACTGGAAAAAGAAAGAAAAATGGGTATCTAGAAGTAATAGTTCTGAACTGCTCCTTTGTCCTTCTCATACTATCAGCCAGACCCCATCCTGACATGGCCTGACAAACACTGATCATCTTGAGTATCATTCACCTTTTAGCAAGTTCTAACAATGGTGACTTCATGCAATTCCTGGTTTGGAAAGAACTGGAATATTTGGCAAGTTGTTAGGTCAGACTCTTGGAGCTGAAAAGAAATAATGTGAAGATCAGACAGCCACATTAATGCAGACAATGCAAGTGAGCCTAAGAGAAAATTTCCACTGCAGACATGTTTAATACTGCAGTTAAGACAGTGTCACCTCTGGAAAGCCTTCCCATTGATTAAATAACCCTACACCATTGCCGTCTCCATCAAGTGACTGATTCTGACAACTCTAAATCTTCACTGTCAGATTGCTGGAGGTCCTTGATTGCCTCTTGATGCTTGTGCAGGACATAGACGTTTCCAGCTTCAGTACAACGACATGATCAAAAGAACATTAAGTGACGAGATAAGTAGTCCAGATAATAGCCCCTGGCAATCCTAGGTGTGTATGTGTCAGTTGAAGCCCTTGAAATACAAGATTTCTGCATATTGTCTATTTAGCTCACGCATTACCACAGATAGTGGTGGATGCTCAATGATTTTTCCGAGTTTTCAAGGTCACAGTGCCATCCTACATATTTTAAGCTTCTAAAAGAAAAACTATTCAACAGGAGGCACTTCACCAGCATTCTTCCTCTCTCATGCAACCAACAAGGCATACAAACAAAGCCTTTGTGACTGAAGACTAGCCCCAGCGATTTAGACACAGAGTACATGACATGTGGTTAGACTAAACAAATATCTTTTGGAAAATGTCCACTCTGAGTTTAACAGCCGACATGACAGAGAATCTTCCAAAAGCCATGGTAAGCTACTTCAATGGTGAAAATCAGTCATCACAAAAAACTCTCTCTCCAAAAAGACTAGATAAGTATCCTTTTCATTTAATTTTTTTTTCTGTCTTCCCCTTTTAACTATGGGATATTGTTACACACTTGAACGCTTACAAAAGAACTTAAAGACCCTAATTATAGGCCGCAGGCAAACTGCCTTCTAAATTTCTCTTTGATGAGATAAATGGGTGAATTCCTTAAATTTCACAGTTTAAAATTTTTTTTACAGACCTCAAATCATTCTCATGATTATGCCCTTCTCTTGTCACTCCTTTTGTAAATATCCCATTTAAAAAAAAAAAAATCCTTTTATGTTATTCATCTTGTACATGGTCTGAATATCCCATCTACTTTAGTATATTAGTTCCTTGCTTCTGCTGCGTTAAACTTCTTTGTAGCATTGACAGTGGCTAGTTCCACAGACAAATCTGGATCAAAAAGTGCTGTTGTCTGCCCAGACTGGAGACATCAGACAAAGTTTGTACTACTTTACTTTGAGCTTGATTACAGCTAACAGCATAATGATGTAACCTTAGTTCTTAGCTTATTAGCACAGTTCTTAGTTAGGACAGGTTGCAAAATGTACCTGAAACACTGGGCAAATGCTTTGGCTATTAGTCTGTGTTTGCATAGCCACTCCCCAAGCAGTAAACAAATTAATTAAAGCTTGTTTGGGTATACTTGTGACTGAAAAGCAGGTAAATCCTTAATGGCAAGTGTTGTCTTACAAAAAAATATTTCTTTTTCCTCAGAAGCATCCCTCTTTAAGTGTACTTGCTGTCATTTTTGGTTTATAAGCTGGCATATTAAAAAAACTTGTTGATGAAACTTGTTTTGGATGAACAAGGCAAACAGTAGAAAGATGCATGAATATCAAGTTGCCATAAAAAAAAAGCCTTAATGTTGAAGTATCATGGGTGCCTGTGGACTACCACGAGAAAAACCTGACCCTCCATAGCATCTCTGGGAGCTACTGCTGTGTCAGTTCCTGTTACCTTCTTCAGATTAGAAAGCATTCACCTGGGTAAAGAAATATGACTGAAAATTAAAGGATGGCTTTAAGAAGCATTTCTATTTATTCTGAGGGGAATTTTCATACAATAAGACAGAGAAACACGACTTTATGGATTATGTCATGTTCTATGAAGTCATCAGTGCCATTGAAGGTATTGGAGGTGTAGTAAAATAATACATGGAAGCATATCTTGAAAAATTTCTGTGGCTGAATAAACTCCAGATGTTAGCTTTTCATACCATCTCAGACCAGTATGTGCTGAAACATTTGGCAGATAGAAAGCAGAAGCTTGTTGCAGCTGGTGATATCCTTTGATGAGATCAAGCTTCAGAAACACAATGGTACCATTCAGTGTAGGAATTATGTCATTTACTGTTGGTGAGATATGGTGCTTTTTTCACAATGATCTTTCTTTATTTCCTTTGCGGGAGTTTTTGGAGCCATGAAAATTCATCCCCTCCTACAATGCAATCTCTCCATTTCCTAAGACCCATGTAAAAGAGATTTCAGCAGAGTCCTGTCCCACACCTCCAGCTTCCGCTTTCCCATCCTGCTGCCGACACTGTCAAGGGATCTACCACTGTTAAGTTTCGTCATCAATTTCTTTTTCTGCAGGTAAAAACTTACCACAACAAAATGAGACCCTACATGCCTTAGCTTGTCTTCCTGTGTCATGGTTTTCATATGCTTACTGTCAAGATTGTCTTCCCAATAGTTGGTCTGGCAATGGGAGCCTAAATCTTTAGGTTAAATTTTTCTCTTTTGAGTTCCCTCTTTAGTTAGCACTGTGTTGATCAAAGTACTGTTTAATATTAACGTAAGATCTGAATGTCTTTTAAGTTGCTTTTACAACCTTCTTTCAAGATGAAGCCGTAAGAAGGAACTACGTTTTTTTCATCCAAACACAGTTGTTTGTGCTATGGTATTTGCACTCCAGTACAAAGTGAAATCATTGCTAACATTAAACCACTCTCACTTGAATGTGGTTTAAACACCTAAGTAGGGACCAATCACCATCATGACAGACTGATTAACACATATGACAGTAAAGCAAGACATTACCTTAAGGTAAGAGGGCATACAGGTAATTTAATTATTTCAAGCAGGCTGGGTCTGATGACCTTTATTCTAGGGGGTTGAAGGAATTGGATGAGGAACCTTCTGCGTTTTTATTTCTCAGAAATTCCAGTCCATGGGTGAAGCACCAAAAGAGGTGAAAAGGGCAAACATAATTCTTTAAAAGGGAAGAAGAAGACAGGAAAAGAGAGGTACCAGAATAAACAGTCATATTACTTGTACTACCTGAAAGCCAGAAAAAAACCATTAATAAACCAGCAACAGATTTGTTTAGAAGAAGCTAAGACGAATCAAATAAACTAGCTTTTCTCATGATTTCATGAATCTTGTTACTCTTAGAAGATATCATGACTTAATTATAGCATTTCATGCCATTTCATACTACATTCTTACAAGCAAACTCTAGAAGAAAATATTATGAACTGCTTGAAAACTTTCAGAGACATTGATCCTGGAGGGTATTTATTGGTTCCTCCTTTTAAACTGAAAGAATCTCTCAAGTAACATTTTATATGTGTTATTCAATATTTTATTAATTTGATTGTAATTACTTTCATTTGGTTGCAAGTTTTTTCCTTAACAAAATGGATGAAGGAATAAAGTATGCATATTAAATTTGCACAAAATAATCCTCAAATACCTGTTGGTGAAAGGAGTAGACTGAAAATGATCTTGATATTTTGAAAGAAAAAAGTATACCTGAGAGCCATACTTTCCTTTGGCAGGAACAATCACCTACAGAAATACAGGTATGGAGCTTGTGGTTGGAGACAAGAGTCTGGGAATGGATGGTGGCTCACAGGTTTAACATGTTGTTACAAAAAAGAGTTAACTGTAACCTGGGACACCTGAAAAGGACTTGCATCCTGAAAAAAAGAAAAGTGAGATAATCCTGCTGCTCTCCTGGTATGACCTTAATTAGAATTTTTCACCCAGTTTTTTGCACAGAACTTCAAGAAGTGGCTCAACTGAAGAGAAATAAGCAGAGAAAAAAGAACAATCAAAGTTCTAGAAAAGACAACTTGCAAGGAATGACTGAAATTCTAAAGAATTTCTTTGAAATATTTCTTTGACATAATATCTTGGGAGAGGCTCAGACTCAGGAAGGTCTGGAGATGAAACACCATGAATTTGCTTTTGAGCTCATCACTGAAGAAGTGAAAGGTCAAGATCACAGTCTCCACGTGGTGCTACATCCAAAGGAAAAGTTACATATTTTTTATTGTGGGTATGCACTGGATGCTTGCCTTTCAGACGGTAACCAGTAGCTTTTCAGAGTTTTTCATATCATACACTCTGACTTGTAATTACTATACAAATAGTAATTTCACATTACAATTTTTTTTAGTAATAGGAACATTGATATTTATTAATGAATGGATATTAATATATTCTCACAACTCCATATCATGGAATGAATTGGAAAAAAAACATGTATATACACATGTATGTAACTATATTTTTTCCTTTTTTCCCCATTTTTTTTCAGTTCCTCCTCTTAGCATTCTGCTGTGGAACTTGAACTTTCTTTTTTGGTATATTCTTCCCTTTGGTACCTCATGCTTAGAGCAACTTGTTAGCCCAAACGCAAGCAGAGGTAGTAAGGCAGCACAATATAAGGCAAATATAGAAGACCTGTCCCAACAAAGACTACAAGTTTTGAACACTTCTCCCTGCACACTTCTGCAATCTTTCATTTCAGCAGCAACACCTTTGTTTCATTTTTGTGTTTCCATCCTTTGTGATTCAGTGGGTGGATTCAGGTGCCTACACATAAGCGCGTAATACCCAAAGGTATTCAAAGGCATATGTACACCCACAAATATCCCAGCTGTCCTCCAGCTCTGCTCCAAAGAGGGCAGGTCTCCCATAGGTCCTTTTATATATTTGACAGTCTCTTGACACTCAGAGGTGTCTAAAACTGTATTGTAGAGATAGGATTAGGTATCTGAATCACTCCCAGTATCTTGTACTCCATGTGGTTACCACATATTTTAGTAAAAGAATGGTTTTATTGAAGTCTCATAATTTTATTTACACCTCATAATAAAGACAAAACCTTAATCATTTAATGAAGATTCAATTATACACATTGTTATTTGTAATAAAGGTAACATAATAGCACACAGCAAAACCACATTTAACACCTTTCATGAAAGTCACTGTCATGCAAGAGGGACATTTCATCAGCTGTTCATATTCCTCCAGTCTGCAACATTTTGGTGGCACAGGACAACATTGGGTAGATACATGAGCCAGCACTGGAGAATTTGTGCAGATGCAGAAAGCTGTGTACTGCTCTACCTGAGTTTATGCCCTGCCTCTCTCACGCTATGGTATTGGCTGCTCCTGATGTTGAGCCAGCACACTTACGGCTGGTGCAAACACCTGTACAGCACAGACCACCAAGCCACATAAACATATAGAAAGTTTCTGAACTGCAGCCTCCCACTGTCTGCAAGTCTCTGCCTTGCTATCATGCGTGCTGGGCAACTATCAGCAAGTGGTTTTAATTTGAAGCAAGTATTGTTCAACAGATTACAGGCTCCTCCTCTTTTAGTATTTCATGTTCAGTACATCCATTGCATTTAATTACTCTCCTATTGGTACGCTCTTCTACTGGGGGTCAGCAAATTTTCTTGTGCTCCTACTTACTAAGTGGTTGTATCCCCTGTCACAGGCTATACACAAATTGCAAACAGCATAATGGGGAGGAGAAGTCACCACAGGGCACCCTTTCCCCTACATGGGTAAGTTAGATGAACCGGAGCAAGGGCTTTCAGCTTGTACTACCTCCAATCACTATGCTGTTGTAGAAAGTGAGCATCCCTATAAACCTGCCTGTGTTACGCACTATAAGGTGACTTTTCCTGAATGTGTCAGGTGGATAACAATAGAGTTTGATACTCAGTGTGGCACTGCTCAATCAGAGGATGTTCTTCGTTTACTAAGGTTCATCACAGCTGAGCATTTCACTCCTTGTCCCTTTGCTTTTCCTGCAGCAGTATCAGAAGCATGACAATAACAAGCTGGGCTACACCTGGCACAGGACACATCCCTCTCAGAAGAGCAGTGAAACACAGAGATGCCTCAGAGCTTGCAGTGGGAATAGTGCAATCATAGCTTATCCCTTTCCTGGAACTCACTGAAGAGAAAATGAAATGTCATCAGTCACTACAGAAAAAGAAGGAACTGCACTAGATTATCTTCTTCTTGGTTCTGTTCAAGGCAAAGACAATGCTCTATGGCACAAAGTGATATTATTCAAGGGACTGCAATGAGGATGCTTTTGAAGCAATCCACATCTTCCTCCAGTGACACAAAAGTGCTCTCCTTCCTCTGCTCTTTGTGGGTGCTGTGATCCTGGATTAAAAGGTCCTCAATTCATTGACTTTTCCTTTCTCTTATAGAGTTTTAGGTTATATAGACATCCAAACATATCTTAATGTTATATCCCTTTATGTTAAAAGATTGGTAAGCCCTCACAAGCATATACGCAAAGCTGAGACCCAGAGGCTCAGTGTTATGTTCTCAAGAACATACAAGCATCCTCTAATTCTTTGTAGGATGGGTTGTAAATATCTACTCTTCTGTTCCTAGTCTTTCCAGTTGACAACCACTGAATTAATTCCCATGGTTCATTATCTTGATTGAATAATAGCTGTTGATTTTAAGAGTGCAGAAGTTCTTCCACAATATCCTCTAAAATTGCAGGTCAGGTTACTCTGCTATTTAGGCTCTGCTGATCCCCGAGAGAGATCAGCAAAGAAACCTTTCACCCTCATACTGCAGATCATTCTTCCAAGTCCTTCAGCAAATAACACGATTTGATTTATAGCAATGAAGCGTATCACGAGGGGAATCAGAGTAAGAATTGTCAACAGTAGATATTGCCACAACCAGAAGCCACTAATTGCATAGCGTTAAATCTGCTTTCAGAAGTTTGTTGCAGCTCTCTCTAACTCCACAGGTTGCTGAGTAGCAATGATAGTTGTACATAGCAACTACTTTTCCTGTTTAAATAAACTGCAAGTGCCCAGAGACTGTATCAATAAATCACAGACAAGAATTGGAACTTCATTTAAGGTGCTATTCCAAATTTACAGCCAGCTTTTACTTGGCCTTTAATTTTATTTTTTTGCTAATATTTATTTCTCCTTACTTACAGTTTGGTCAATTTCTTTATTTGGTTTCTCACACAGGCATCTCTCATACCTCTGCCAAAAAGTCTAGCAAAAGTGTTCTTTTTCCATTTACTTTAAAACAACACTAAGCAAGACCCACAGTTTTGTGTGTATTTGCTAGCTACCTTGACCAAAAAGGGAATTTATGGATTTGATTTTGACTTAATTTTTCAGTGTCACATTTTCCACTAATGCATTCACTACATTGTCAATATTTTTTAGTACATTATTATATTTTTACCCATTCGATGAGTATATCAATGAGCAAGACTTGGATTTGCTCACATTTGTCTGAGCCCTTCTTTTAGAAAAATATACTCCATGCCTTGCCATTTGTTTGTTTCATTTTTTTGCATTGGTTTCTACACAGTTTCTATGGTATGAAATAAGTGTTCCTCTTTCCTAACCAGAGATCATCTGTGATAATAACTACAAGTTCTGTGCATCTGTTTTAGCACTGAAAATTTTCTTGTGTCAGAACCCATAGTCCCCAGTTTTACTAAAAAACTCTGAATTCATCAGCTGATATTCAATATTTACCTGCTTGATTATATAATAAAAATGTGCTAATAGGCATATTGGTGGTTAAAAAAAAAAAGAAAAAGAGAAAGAGAGAGAAACAAGAAGTGAAAAAAAAGGAACACCTTATCCTAATAACATATAATTCTGTCGATTTGATCAGATTGATAACAATAAAACAAATAAGAGGAGAATGAGAGTCAATATTTTTCCATACTTGTAAATAGTGAGCAATAATGTACATGTACCAACATACGTTTTCTTTTTTATTCTATATGTGAAAATCATCTGCGTAATTGGTGTTCTTTGATACTGTTCTGGGGAATTCACACCTGATCCTTCTCCCTAGTTCTCCAAAGCAGAGAAAACATGTTCCACCTTCTACTGTTCTGTGGGGTCCTCTGAACCACAGCAAAGTGCCTTGCTGGAGGTAGCCTGCCAATATTAGTTGCTGCTGTCGGCTGAAAAGGTGGATGGAAAGCCTGTGGAACTTATGTATAGAACATACATGAACCATGAACTCAAGCAGTTTGCTTATTCATTTTGTCAGAGAGATGGTGGGGTTACAGCTTGGCAAGGAATGTGCCTGTGCCTAAACAGACATAGGTCTGAGCTGGGTTCTCAGAGTTCAAATGGCCTCCACCTGCAGAGCCCCTCAGAGATGACTTGCTCTGCAATAACATCCTTACAAATAATCAATCTCAGTCCTGCTCATCTTCTCCCCCTGGACACACCTGGCTCCAGCTCTAGCAAGATGAAAGCCTCCTGGACAGCCTTCCTGGACAGTTGAGTCCTCAGCATGACAGGAGTCCAACAGGTAAACATCCTGCTGAAGTTGGCGTTCAGTCTCTCCCTGAAGCTGAGAAATGCTGTATGCTCTCGGAAGGAGGGAAGGGGGCACTGCGCGTATATGAGTGAAATACCAAAAAGAAAGTGGTGTCACAGGAGATAAACAATGCAATGGTCTTTTCATCTTAGCGGTGCAGGCAAAGCACAGGAAAGCTGCTCCCAGCCCCAGGGGAATGGGAACTCGGACCCTCACTGCTGGCAGGGATCGACAAGATGAAAGGAAAATGGAGCAGCAGCTGAAACAACAGGAGCAATGGAAGCGGGAGAGAAGGGAGGGGAAATGAAAATGAGGAACAGTGGCTGCTAAAGCAGACAGAAACAATTCAGGCTTTATTTCCTGAACTTTGGGATTTGAATTTTCCTCTCAGTAAACAGCATTTTTGAGAACAGGAATCAGCAATGTTCTGAGAAATTGCTTCAACATGATGTATGTTAGAAACTAAAAGTTATGAAGTACCATCCTGCATACAGCTCTTAGTTGTAAGTCCTGTATACCTCCAAATTTGTTTTTGCAATGTTCACTATCCAGTAAATCAAGGCACATAGCACACAGATACACACGGTATCTTTATCTTTTTGGACTCATGATTTTGACAACATTTTGTCCCTGAAGCTATCGGTGCTGTAACTGACCATTTGAAAGTAAAATGTCAGCTTTCTAGTACCAAGTGGATTTAACCCATCATTGGTGTCCAAGCAAAGCACTTGTGAAAGTTCCCCATTTGAAAATTGTTCATGATACTTTTTTGGTTTTCTTTTTTCAGAAAACTGAAGGGAGAGCTGCCTGTGAATTGCAAATAGATACAAAGCACAACACTGCCCCCCTTTGCAGAGCATTTTCTGATAATATTTTGGAGGGAAATGATAGGAATCTCTCATGGAAGAATAAATATTAACTGACCTTGTTGGTTTCTTTCTCCATCTCTCTAAAATCTTTTCTAGCACAAAAAATTTATTTCCTGTTGCGCAATTGTAGTTTCTTCTATTGGGATATTTTGTTACTAGTATTACGTTCCCACCTGAAGTAGTGCTAACAGACCATTCCCCTTGCCAGTTCCTTGAAGTGTGCGATTCCCCTGTGTCACATTTCAGATTTCAAACTCAACCTTCTGGCACTTTCTCTTGATCGTCTCTTGACATTTCTCTATATTGTTCCAAACTGTTCTGGAGAAATTTTTCAAGTGATATTGGTTTTCCAACAGAAAGTTGAAGCTTTGACTTACAAATATTAATCACACAAACACAGACTTATCCAAAAACATTCAGTGATTGATTGATTGACTGACTAATGATAAAATGACATCTTCCCAGAAAATACTTTAGCTGGACGCTGAGATATTACTCTTGGGATCAGTAGCTCTGAGGTGACAAAGATGAAAAGAGGAACATTGTTGTCCCTGTCCACTCAAAATGAATACATAGGAATTAGACAACCAACATGACATT
>WEKW01006196.1:32706-55035 GCA_013389905.1 Sula dactylatra | reverse complement strand
TTTTTTGAAATCTATACCTCCTGGGTTTGGCTGCTTCTCTGAGTAGGGGTGGATTTAAACACCAGCCTTTGGGCTTTCCTGAGATAGGACATGGTATAAGTAAATGCCCTAACTTAATTGAACTCACAAGATTACACTGATTTACACCTCATAAATAATTGTCCTCGTACCATTTTCCTGACACTACAAGCCACATGCTTCTTCTCCCCACTCTTAATGAGCAGCCAGCAGTGTGAACAGTGATAAGTGATGACTACATGAGCAGCCAGCCATGACACGTAGAGTTAGTAGCCAGATGCTCCTATGCTCCTATGACATATAAAACAGCATATTAGCCAAAACCTTGATCTTATACTTAACAGCCAACATTTTCCACTTGTTAAGGCACATCATCCATGAGCAGCTGTGGTTGCTTTGCCCCACTTAGACTGTCTGTTTTGGAAATCCCTGTCCAGATCTGGAATACCTCCAATGTGGGTGCCATAGGGATAATGTCCTTTCTCCCACGTGAGTTTCATTACATGACCTAACTGACACAGATACAAATATGGCATTCCTCAAATAATAAATTATAGAAACTTTCATCAGTTCCAGCCCCTTAAACTGCTGAACGGACTGCTTTCAATTTCTACTTCAAAGACAGTATTTCATTTTAAAGATTTCTTCCACAAAAACTAGTGGGATTACAACATAAACAAATTGTATGTTAGAAATCCATTTGCAGAGGAAATAATATGTAATAAATCTTGAAAGAATTGATAAGAATCCAAAGCAGTCCTCAGTCTGGTTATAAATTCACCATCTCACAAAGGCAAAATAGCTCATTCCACAACTTGCTCACAAACTACTCATTCTTGGAAAAATCTAAAGTAATGGCAGCTGGTAAAATAATTAGGATCATACAGACATAATTACACTGCGCATCTGCAACTGTTCTACCACCATCAGACTACATAGTTAAGTACCCAGAAAACAACTGGATTAAGCTTGCTCTCCGCTTGTTTTAGGATGTGAAACTGACAGCAAAATGCCTCCAGCTTGATGCATTTTCCTGGGTGTTTGGATGTGGTCACAGAGGTAGCAGCAAGAACAGGAAAGAAAGGTTTAATACCTTCAGCCTGGTCTGGTAGCACTTATCCCTTAAACAACACAAAACAAAGAAAACAATACCTTTTATTAGCTTACAGTGTCAAAGAAAAATATTATTAAATATCAGCTTTCTTTTTTGCAGGGTTGCACTCATTATACTGGGCTCAGACTGGGGAATAGTCAGCTATCATGTCTGACATGATTTAGAGCTAGAGAATGAAATGCAATTTCCTTCATTCTGGCCCAGTTTCTGCCTTTATCTTCAGGGGAATTTGGACTACAGTGGCTTCCTAAACAGACCAGGTAGTGCCCAAGCGCTGACAGAATCCCTTCCTTGAAGAGCCTGCATTCAGAAAGGCAGAGGATAAAATGTGCAAGAAAGCAGCCTGCTGGAGAATGTCCCCAGAATCATGAAGGTTATATAACTCATTAATACACTGTTTTGTATTACTCATTAATCTTTTTAATATTTTCGCTGGTCAAAGTCTTTTCTCTCCCCTACTCTCTGTGCATGCTACTCTCCAGGACCCACATCCATGCAGTTGCTTGTCATCGTTATCCTGGGCTTTTTGCACACATAAAGTTTACCTCAAAAAGACAGTTCATGGGATGTGGTCTTTCCTGAGATCAGGAAGGGAAAGAGACAATCATCCAACATCAAAATATATTGCTCATTTAATAATTGCTCAAAAACCCATCTCTTGGGAATATCCAATATCCAAATGTCACAAGCCTGAATGAGCTAGAACTGATCAGAAATATAATACTGTCCATAACCTATAAAACTTGCAAAACCTACAGAAAGATGTTGATATGCTATGGGGGATTTCCCATTACTCTGTCCATCAGGAAGAGCAACTAGCTCAGGGACCCACAGACACTGTCAGCAATGTATTTTCAGCCACTCTCACAAGGGTGAGAAGACAGCAAATACCAGAAATGGAAGGCTGTCTTCTTAGAGGATATGCGGAAAAAGAAGGTAGTAGGATTACATCATGACAAATTCCATACAGACCAAAATACACCCGTAATCCTAAGGTCAGACACTCAACAGTCTAAAGTCCTGAAGATGTATGGCTGGAGACCTTAGTATTACCTGAAAAAGAAAAAACAAAATCTTTGGGTTTTTGCTAAGGTGTCAGTTACCTGCAGCTTCTCTCGGTCACAAAAGCCCCAAATACCTCAAGGAACACAAAGGGACACTTTACATAGCTGAATCTCAGGAAAGAAGTCTACACTGCACGTCTTACAAAGAAAGCATTAAATCTTCTATCACTAGATTGCCTTATATATGCAAAATCTCAACATTATTTATATTCAAATGATTAGACTAAGGTGTCAGATTGATAAGATGAAGAGCATTTGCCCTTTCTGCTTAACTCAGTAACAAAATTTCTTTTTGCAAATGGCTTTTCTTCTTTTGCCTCTTTTCTTGAGGGATTGGGATATTTTCTGCAACACCAAGCTGTCTCTAGCACTAGAATTTCACACTTACAAGAGGTAAGTGGAAGGCTGTGACTCTTCCACGTTTGTGCAAATTGTAATTTAGAGCACAAGGAGAAATGGCAGCTTTTTCTCACTGCAGTCTCAGTAATCCTCTTTAAGAGAAGTATTCAGAAGGCAAACCAGGTATCTGAAAGCACTACTACCTACTACTGTAGATATTTTTCTGATTGCATCCACTAAGAATATTTAGCTTTCTAGACGTGATCACCATGTATGCAAAAAGCAGATTCTCTCTCCCCAAGTACTAAATACAAAGTTTCTTGATTAGAAAATACATTTTATCATAGCTGGAGACAGGTACCCTCTGTGGAGTGTTCTCGTTACAGCTTTCCTAGTGTAAAATACATGTGGGAGATTAACAACTCCTTTCCCATGTATGACTCCTTTTCTTAAACTCAGTTTCTTTTGTCAAGACTTTTCCCCAAGTAACTAATTATCTGTTTAGTCTCCTTAATAATCTGTTTCTCTGGTAGATAAAATATGCTGATAGTGTCTTCTGAATATGAGGTACCTCGGGAATATGGAAAATTATGAAATATAGAAAGTTGTCACACACTGTAAGAAAGGAATAAGGAACAGCTACAGCAAAACTGTAACTGTGACCTTGAATGAAGTCAAGATCCTAAAGACATTAAAATCAATTTAGATCAATAAATGTCATTAGGCATTTGAACTGATGAAATGTCATATAATATTATTTCTTACGGAAAAGAGTATTATCTACAGCAGAAGTGTTATGAGGACCACATGGGTGATGGACCTATGCATCCTGGAACTCAAAGCTGAGTTTAGGTTGTTTTGTGGATGAACCAAAGAACCTGAACAGGCCCCAGAAATTAATGACAGAACATTAGATATAATAAGAAATATAATCAATTGATATACAAAGCCCAAAAAGGTGCTTTATTTTAAAAATAGGTGTGCCTACTAAAGCAAAGGGCAGAACTTGCATGGCTGCATTCTGCAGATGCTTACAGTGACATTAGTCACGGATACTCTTCCTGCAGCTGGGAGAGGGTGATGCTGCTGATAGCCTGGCATGAAAGACACCAGATTAAACCCAATTCCACTGCATCAGAACCAACCCTGGCCTGTCTTGCCAAAGAATTTATGATGCAGGTTAGATGAATTCCATGCAGGCAAGGGGATGTAACCATGAGGTACAACCAGTTTGTTTAGCTCCACAGCTTTCAACCCATAACCATGCAGGTTTTGCAACCCAGAAAGCAAGGAGGCTAAACACTCGGCAAAGCCTTTCCATTTCACTGCATTGTTGCCAGCTAGATATTGTCCTGAAACAAAATTTCATTTATCCTTTTATTCTCTGAGGCTATATTATAAACAAATACAGTAAAAATATAAGAAGCTGTGGTCTTCAAAGGGGCTGCTTGAAGGGCAATGGATACTATCAACACAGATGATAGCTCATAGGAGCACGGTGTCTAGACAGCCAGGTGCAGACAGCCGTGCATCCGTTCCACCTGCGTTTCTAGCTGTCCAGCTGGAGAGCAAGTCTGGTCTAGAAGCACTGCAGCTCACAGCCAGCTGGTGTGGTGCGCTGTAGATCAAACACCTCTACTATCCACAGAAAGACTCCCCGATAGATTCTGAAACCTGTACGTCTTGTGCCTGTGTATGGAAATCAGGAGGTGGGATACAGGTGTTTGCACCTCTACCTAAGCATGGCACAGAAAGGAAGGTTACGTCACTGAGAGTGAAGTTAATGATCCTGCATTCGTTGCGGCAATGTTTCAATAAATTTCAGATGAACTGCAATTTTTAGATACCTGCTTGCCAGAAAAAGGTGGAACAACAATAACCTAGACATAAAAGAATATGTTATTTTTACCAGCTTATAATAATCATTGCTTTACTTGCTATCTTTCTGGTTTCTTTAGCAATGTCAACCCTTACAATAGAAAACCCAGTCTTAATGTAACAATTTTTTTTTTATTGCAGGTTATAAACGTTGCTTGAAAGGTCCTAACTCCAGCTTTCCTGCACCTGGTTAAAAATTATAATCTCAGGGCAAGCTGTCTTGCATTTTTGCCCCATATTCACCCAAATTTCTCATTTCACACTTAATTTCTGTGTCCCTGACCACAGAACCCTCCAGTATGATAAAGATTCCAGCAACCCAACTACAAGGCATTTCGGCTGGGATTTCTTTAGCCCAATTTTTGCTATTTACAAGCTCAGCTTCTAGTCTGCATACCTCAACTTAATAGTCAGTAGTCACCAGAAGGACAGATGGGTAATGTATTCCATTTTAAGGTATGTAAATTGAAACACTCTCTGAAAGTACATGATGTTCTCCACCAAGAACAGAGCGAGCCCAAGAAGTTTAGTTTACATTAGATACTTACCTTTTGGACAACTGAAGCTCATTGAGATCAAACCCACCAAAACCATCAAATTATGACCCTAGCTTGTGCATGTAATGAAACTTTCCTTCCATGGAAAAAATCCTTCATCTATCCTCTGTGTCCATGTGTTTCCCCATAAGTGTTGGCAATACAGTCCTTGGATTCTGATCTAATGTGAGACTTGAAACAGATAATTTTTATCATGACTGCTGTCATTACTGCAGCATCAGTGAATGCAAGCTCAGTATCCTGAGTGTTTTGTTCCCACAAAGCACACACTCTCTGCCCCAAAAGAGCTGCCAAAAGGGAAGATGCAAGGAAACAATAAAAAAATGATTGGCATGAAAAAAATCAGGCACAGCACACGAGAACACAATTATTGTTCAGATTTTGGCATGTGACAGCGAAAAGCAGGTGGTGGTCTTTTGACAAGGGAAGCACCATGTGAGCATGAGATGTTGGTTGCAGAAAGTAGAAGGATGTTCTGAGAACTTTAGAAATGAGTAATACAGATTGCTGTGATTTGGACTGTTCAATCAAATATGAGTTGGAAACAGTGGTATAAAGCACCTACCAGAGCTGGTGCTGCTGATTTCCACGGAGCTCCTTCTGACTTAGAGTCAGGCCTTTATTCTCTTTTCTTTTGTCTAAAAACAAATGTGATGTATAGATGTATCTTATTACAGCCACACATTCAGCCATTGACTGCTGCTTATTTTTACAACAAGGGAAACATCCGTCCATTTACTAAGGTGAACGTGAATATCTTGTTTTGTTTACTGCTCAAAAAAAAAAAAAAGAGAAAAAGAAAGAAATGTCATCCCCCCTACCATCCAAGAAGAGCAAGAAGAATAAATAAACCTCCATATCCACTTTCAGGTTCATGCTGATTCTAGTACATAACAAGTTTCTTCAGGAACTGTGAGTGTTATTCAGCATCTGCTCTGTTTTGTTTGTGTGTGGCAGTAAGTTCAGCAGAGCAGCGTGACAAATGCAATAGTCTGAACTTCCTCCAAAGGCAGCAAGAGGAGTGCTTGGTGCCTCCTGTTTGAACTAACAAATAATTTAACAATAACACAAGCGCAAAACTTACTCATTTGACTTTTTCCATGAAATTCAGTGTGGAATTGAAAGGAAAGTGGAAATGTGGCACACTGTTGTATAGGCTTAGCTGTCTTGATAGGAAAATATGTTTAGTGAACTGTGACAACTAAGCTAGAAAGTGACCCATAAATCCAATGAGTTCTGTCTCTCTAATGCCAATATGAATGAAATGTTCATAAGAACAATTAAATTAAATGAGAGGAATAGTTTTCACAAGGCTTTGCTGAACATTTCACATGAGTCTTAGCATTCTCAAATGTTAAAACTGTAAATGAAACTACTTTCCCTTCTACTTTGGGCTGTAAGGCCAATGAAGCAGGCTAAGAAATTGTTGTTGTCCAGGACTAAACATGCCCCAGGTCCAAGAAAAGGGTAATGATGACCGAAAAGATATGCAAAGGGTGGCAGGGATGAGAAGGAGTACCTCTGCGCTTTTAAGGAAGGAACATGATGGTAGACAGAAACCTCAGCCTGGGTATTGCCTGTAGCAGCAGGGACGCTCACCTGAGATGGGGCACAGAGCAGTTAGTCGTAATTCTACTAAATTTACAGTAGCTGGTTTAAACCTTGGTTTCCCTATACTGAAATGTATGCAGGTCTTAGTATTCCTTATGTTGCTCATCCCTCATTTGTGTCCTTAACCAGGGAAGGAGCATGAAGATTTAGGTGGTACTCTCATTTACTCAAGGTTTGACTGCAAGGGCAGGTACACAAAAATACACAATGCAGGAAAATATTCTGAAGAACACATGAAACTTGGATAGAAGAGTGTTTTCCAGTTCTGTGAAAAGAAAATACGCAGGTGTTTCATGCCAGCAAATGTTTTTGGTAAATACAGAAAGTTTGCAGTATTTCTGACGAGGGCACTTGTATTATACAAAGCCTCTAAAGTTGGTTGAGTGCATGTACCTTGTTGTGTTGCTTTACAAACAAACTTCATGGAAGGAGAATGCATCTCACAAGAAGCCTCTCCTGTTACTAGATGTAGCCATACAGTGCAAGTGGGAGACATACAAAAGTTTACTTCTTTATTTAACACTCGTTACATTGTCCCTAAACATCGTTAGGGTTTTTAGACATTATGGCACACTCTCATAATTTATGAGTTTAAATGCCTTCATCCTGGCTGTAAAGTATATTAACTCTCCTGCAACAAAACACTCTACTGAATCAATTCCAAATACTTGTTGAGCAGTCTTTCTGGAAAAAGGCGAAAAAGGAGCTAAAAGAAAGCAAACCTTAGTTTATCACTCTGCCAGTGAAAAGCATGACAAAAAGCAAGAGTCAGTCTACATAAGAAACTTGGTCTCAAATCTGTAGATGAAGTAGCATTGGCTGGGTTGACCCTCTTTCATCCAGGAGCTCAGCAGAGATGAAGGGGAAATGGGAGAAGCATGAAGAAGCTGGTTATAGCAAGCTGCCCAAATGGTGCTTAGACCTGTGTCCAGGTACCTATGCCAGCAGTGTGGCCTCTTTAAGAAATCAGTGAAGACGTGACACAGCAAACTTATTATCTCTTTTGTCCTCTGTCCTCCCAAACCTTCATTTTCCTTAACGTTATCCCATGTAGATGTGAAGAGCTGAACTTAGCACTGCACTAAAAAAATCAGGACTATCTGCTACCAGTAGCACCAATCCAGAGCACAGTTCAGGACAAGAGACTGAAGTGGAAAACCTGGATGCCTGGATGCAAAGCTGGCTGAGTGACACAGGTAGAGCAACAGTAATTATGGTCTGTCCAAACAGGTGTTTACAGAAGTTACCCCCCATGTTGCTGTGCTCTGCATCCTCCAAGTGTTTTTTTTTCCAACTCTCAGGGACCATATGCATCTCCAAAACCCTTAACTCACTTTTAAGGATGGTTTTGAACATAAGTCTCTGGAGACTGCAGGAACCCCATGGTTTTTGGATGACTGGGAGGTTTGGTCTGTGAAATATTGCAGAGGCGTATGTACAGGGTGGCTTCTCCAGCCACAGCCCTTAGAACAACCACAACAACAAATTAAACATCACCGTCATTTGGTTTTCACACATTTGGAATAAATTTGAGACTGAATCATGAACTAAGACAGCCTCAGCTGGGAGCATCCTGAATGAGATCAACACCGTCAAAATTGCAAACCCAAACTGTCATTGTAAGAGGAGGAGGTAATCTCCGGGTAGCTGATGCCTCACAAAAGCTCGAGAGCACTTTGCTGGAGCTGTTGATCAGGATTTGGTGTCCAAAAATGTATCCCTAGGCATCACCCACTTGATGTGGTAAATAGTTATGAGTTTTCAGAGGCAAAGCAGAAGGAAAATTCAGACCAAAATGCTTGAAGGAATCTTTGAAGACATCAGTGTCAGATTCACTGGCTGACAGTTTTAACCACGATTTCATGGGATTTCAAAACCTCAGCTCAACACGCTGACTTAGCAATGGGAGAAAAAAGTCCAGTTTTCTCGTTAGCAGACTGCTAGGTCTTTGACACAGGGTGTGAGCAAAAACCAGTCTTGATCATTTTTTAGTGAGTGCACTAGCATTACACTTCATTTTCACCCGGTGCACAATAGGCACATGTATGGCTAATAAAGCTCTTCAACAAATTATACTACTCATGGTGGAAATACTGTTGCTGTTTGCCTGTGGCTCTATAGGTGTTGAATTTGGATTTTCCACAGCATGTTTAATCAAAACAAGCCAACACATTTACATGCAGTAAATTCCTCACCCTGAGGACCTGATGCAGATAAGAATGAAAGACCTGAGTGCAGACGCTGCCGGCACCTTCTGGCTTGTTGGTGCAGGCTCAAAGGGAAATAAAACATATTTGTCAAGACTGCTGACAATAAGCAGGAGCGCACAGCATCAGCACACCCCAGTCTTGTCTGTCTGGGGGCAGATTACAGTCCAGGCAGATAATATTCATAAAATGGTTTGAGTATTACAGTTGCCGTTGACGTTGATACAGGCTCTTACTGAGCCTTGCACGCTGACTCTCATGCTGAGGCAGGTGGTGCAGTTTACATTAAAAAGGAAGAAAACTAAACATGTAAGACCAAATGAGAGGCAGACACGCTAAAAACAACACAGTAAAGCCAGGCATAACCATGTTTCCTTCTTTGGATAACTATCCAAAACCTTCAGATACCCCTGGACAAACGGCTAGATTTTCTTTTGCAGCCTGGGACTAAGTAACAGTTTAGCTCTAATTAGGCCTCCAAATTAATTCTTACAAGTGTGGTCAGAATTAGTTGCTGGTGCATCATCAATCATCCCATGTAATAAAAGGCTCATCCATGCATCTTTAAATCACTTGATGCAGTTTAAATCTCCCATCTGCTTTCATTCTTCTGCCATCTAATAAGTCTCAGTCTCTTGCAGAGATCCAGCAGTTGAAATCCATTGTGTTCTCCTTTCTATGCAACTATTTAGCCCGGTGGTTGCAGCTGATACCTTCTGCAGCTTCAGCCCTGGAAGTGTGTGGTAGGCTTAATTTTTTAGCTTAACAGTAAATTTTCATTGGTTGTGGAAGCTGTGAGTCATGAAAAAAATTACCTGAACTTGGGGTGTTTGTACCCTGTAATGAAGCTTTTGCACACAAAATAACCAAGCACAAGAGATCCAGAAATCCAACATCCTTAACTGTGGGGAGACTGCTGATAAAAACAAAATGCTTCCAGATGCACACTTTTTATTCCTTTCATTCTCTTTTGTTTTAAAGACAATTAAGTGCCAATGAATATTTACAAATGTACATTTGCCACCAGGAGTCTAAGGTAATATAGCAATATTTTAGTAGGATTTGTTGACAAAATTTTCTACAAAGGCTGGGCTTTAACACAAAGAAAGCTTCTTTAATAGATTATCCCCTAGTGTTAGTGTCTTGATGCTTAGTGCTTCCAAAAGTAAACACAGAAATCTTTGTTTAGTCTCAGTGTGGATCAAAAGATTTATTTTGCAGGGAAAAAGGGCAGGTCTTGTTAATTATAGTCCCTGGGAGAGTGCAGTGATACCCCCCTGTCTTCTTGCACAGAGTAAAAGGTACATTTTTTTTTTAATTTCTTTTTACACTGGAACAGAAGACTAGATTAAAAAACAAAAACATGTTTCTTTCTCCCTTATTCCATGAAAATGTTAACAAAAAAAATGTTATTGTTCACAATTTATGTTGGAAAAATCAGCTGACCACTATAGTCACCACTATACTTACTTTGCATACAAGATACATCCAAATACATAATACGAGAGAAAGTACTACATCTCCATCTCTCCTGAGACTGGCCTAAAACAATAAAATTTTAAAAGAGGTGCCCTTTGGCTGCTGCTAGTTTCCTTCTGGTGTCTTAAAGAGTATGATGGCATGTCTTCAGGCCAGAAGTTAATTTAGCCTGCTATCCAGACAGAGGCCAATAGGAAATACATTGGGAAGGTCATAGATCAGAGCAAGCACATCTCCCTTATAGCTACCCACCACAGTGAAGTTTATTGACCTGGTTGTTCCTTGATTGGAAATTTTATTCTCCCTGCTTGGACTGTTTCACAAATTTACCAGCTGCCTTTGGAACCTGATTGACCTTCAGATCCCCATAGCATCCCATAGCACTGTTTAGCTACGTACTACAGGAAAAAAACAAACCAAACTTGACTTCTTTTGTCTTAAACCCCATGTGTGATAATTAATGGAATTAGCCTATTGATCTGGCTGCCCATATGGCTGCAAGGATACTAATCCTGGCACGAGGGAGGGAGTGGGATGGCATGGCCAGAGTCAGTGAGGGGAGGACTGCCCATCTTGGAAGCAGCGTGGATTTAGAACCACTCAAGCTTATCACGAAACCACAACTGGATGGAGCTGCTGTGACTCCTCCACAGTGAGAAACTCTCTAAGCTTTTCCTCTGTGAGCACTGATAGAAACAATTAATTTAACTTTGTGCTGATTCTTATCTTCCCAAAGTATTTCCATTATCCTTTCATCTTCCATTGGCCTTGTAGTCAATTTGGAAGATATATGTGTTATATCTTCCAAAGGGGTTATTATTAATTTTTTTGCCTTTAAAAGGGCTTCTATGATACTTTTTTNTTTGTTTGTGGTTTTCTTTTTTTGGTTTTTTTTTTTTTTTTTTTTTTTGATGGAGGTTTCCAGTTAACCTCCCTTACCTATAATCCTTTCTGGCTTCCCTGTTTTGGCACAGCTTTCGCTCCTTAGAGAAAGTTTCTTTTTACTCCTGGTAGCCTCCCTTACCAAACAGCCTAATTTACACCATAATTGAATTAGTTTTTTCCTTTGAGTTTCCTTTCAGATTTGTTTATTTGTTGATAGGCAGTTCTGTCTAACACTTGGCCTCTTTAAAAAATTTCAGTGCCACCTGCAAGTATTTTATTTACTCTTTTGGCTGCATCTTTCCATTTCTTCCTCATTTTAATTCAACCTATTTTCCTTTAGTTAACACTACTGTGTTTTTCCTTGAAAAAATTCCCAGCAAACAAAAATAAAAACCAATGAATTTGAGCACATTGTGATTACTATTAAACATGGCTGTTCAACAGTAACATTTTTAGCCAAATCCTGTGCACTGCTCAGAAATATAGCAAAATTGGTACTTCTCAGCTGTCTGGGTGGTTTCAGGAAGCCATTACATTTTGTACCTACGCTCCTCCATCATGTTTTGCTGTGATATTTATCATATAGAAGATTTTCTGTTCCCCATTTCAGAATCTACAGTCCACATTTTCAGAGTTTCTCCACCACTTAGTACTTTTTACAAGTACCAAAGCTGAGCAGTACTTATAATCACATTATTCAAGGACTCATGGAACTATTGGAAGAAAATTAAATATCACAACTAATACCAGAAAGTCATGAATACTTGTAATATCACAAGCTTTAACCCTCTGTGGTTAGCATTACAAAATCCCACGGTTTAGAAAGAATGAGAAATTTAAGTGTCCGAGGGTATACAGCTATTACAAAACAGAAGGACAGTGACAGCATAAATACTTTTGTCTGTAGCAGTAGTACACCGGTTAGCACTGGGTTCATGATTATGCTTTGCACTGAACGCAAGAAGGGCATCCTTGACGTCAGCAGAAATGTGGAGAAATACCAGGTTCAAGGAGGCAGCTCAGGCTAGTGATCAATGTCAGCCAACAAACATCTGTGCCTGCAGAAGGGAGGTTTAACTGGATGAAATTCAAGACCAACAGAGGGAAATAATGGTGTGGATGGGTCAGCAACCCAAGCTTTATAGGGTATGTGCAGGGGTCATTTGTCCTCCACATGGAGAGGCAGACATCTCTCATGGCTAAACCATAATGGTTTTAAAACAAACAAGTACCTCTCTTTGCTGCTGTCCCCATGACCTCACATTATTTTGAACATCCACTACCTGTGCTCCTTCTAGTCTTTACCATCCCCTAACATTTTTGTCCTAAATCTCCCCCTTGCTTACACTTTTTTGTTTTAAACCTTGGTATTCTCTTGCTTGCCAGTTTTCCACTCTTTCTCCTCCTATTCCAGGATATCCCTGTGTTTCCACAAGCAGTCACAGGGAAGAATAGTGGAGTTTTTACAGCAATAATTACAGTTTCTGCAGGCAGGCAGAATACAAAATAAGCAAAAGGGGGGAATACCTTATAAGAACCCAACAGCTCAATTGACCTTCATGGAAAAAAACTGGGTAGGCATCAAACTTTCTCTGAAAATTCAAGGCCCTCAGATGATTTGGACACGACTAGTGCCAGATTTCTTTTGGACAAAGATTCAGCTTGCCTCCCACCTTTTCTTCCTTTCTCTTTCCTCCCTCATTGTGATCACCCAAACAGCTATTTGCTCTTGCCAAATGTGAAAACCTTGGCCTGGGTTTTAAAGCCCATTACCCTTGAAAGGAGAAAAAGGTTAAGTGCTGAGACATGAGCAGTGCAATGAAAGGAAAGGATCATTGCAGCAAGTAGGTCCACTACCAAACTGTTATAAGCATTGGGATCAGATCTTTTTCACACCATGACACATCTCTAGCTAGATCACCTACTGTTCCTTTAATAGCAAATTCAATAGAAAATGACATTTCCTTTGAAGAAGGTGCTCTGTATTCAGAGGTAGCTTATGTATCATGTGATGCGTGAGCTGCTGTTGTAAAGGACTCCTTTTTTATTGAACAGTAATGCATTGTAAACTCCAGCATAAAACTCCAGCTGTCCCTTTACACACTTGGCTTTTTGGCAATCATTGCAGTTTTTTTCCCCTTGAATAGTCATAATTCATATACAGAGCCAGGCATACACACACATTTCTTTTTTTCATTGGCTTTGTCCTGGTTTTGGCTGCACACTCCTTTGGGTAAAATGGGTGAAGTTGGCTTTATGAGCTATAAAACGGCAGGATGTAAGGATTCACTTGTTTTTGATGTGTTAGTAGCATTTTATGGATAAAGTGTGAAGAAAGCCATATAATTGGGTTACTGGGAATAGTGCATGTGCCTGAAAAGGAGGAAATAGACCTTTAGTCTAGCATTCCTTCATGCATCGGGTAAGGGATTGCGGTGCTAGAACCGTTTCGGCTGATGTGCTAATGTCCAATTAAATGAGCAGTGAGCTCTCTGCTCATTCCCTCCCAAGTACTGGTGGTTAATCAACATCAGCAATAAACAAGTCATAAACAATAAATTTAATTTAATGATAATTTCAGACAGAGCTGGCATTCTGACCCTTTCTGCCGGAGTTACAGTTCTTCAGCTCCCCTGCTCACAGTGGAGTTAACATCATTTTGCAGCAGCAAAAGTGGAAGGAAGATGAAGCATGCAACAATGTGACTAAAAAATGGGGCTCCTCTTATACTATCCTTTTGAAAGTCTCAGTTCATTGTAAAGTACTTAATACTTCATAGTTTGCCATAGGCAAAGCAGTCACGACAGATTTTTGGCAGAAGCAGTATATGTTTTTGACTTGCAGTCTTCAAGCAGGATTTTTTTTTTTTGTCCATTAAAATAAAAAAAGTCAATTCAATGAACTGTGAATTAATGAATGAGCGTCCTTATTCCCCTCCCTCCCAAATAATTCCACTAAAGGCTAAAAACTGGATAAGTCAGTTAAAACCACATAATACCTCCCAGAAAAAGTTCTTGCTGTTACAGATCAGAAGCTAGACTTAAGAAGGTTTTAGACTGCTTTATTTTGATTTGTTTTCTTTCTGAGAGGTTACTGTAATAAGTCCCTGTACTCACTTTCAAGATGGAAATGATTCACAAGAGTCTATCTAACACGAACGAGACTCTGCCATGAGCTCCTGACTTACCCAGGACCACCACAGCTCCAGCTCCAGTGCACATGCTTGAGCTCAAGAGGAGAGGCCAAACAGCACTGCAATCTGCTTATGCAGCATCAACATGTGGTTGCTTAAGATGACAGCCAACATAAACAGCCCTCAGACCTGGGCAAAAGCCCTCTCTCCTCGACTGTATCAATCAGGAGAAGTTGGGCAATGCTGACAACACAGTCTCTGGGGATTCTAAATCTCAAAGACCCAGTTGTGCTCAGTGCTCCTGCATGGATCAAGAGAATAAGGTTACTCCTTCCCTTGTGCACTCATCCACAGTACTGAGTATCTGGGACTCACACATCTCTGACATGAGGTGCAAGGACATCAGCTGGAGCCCCAGAGGGAGACAGCCACTTTTGCATAGTGCTGCTCCTGAGCCAACAAGCTCTGCTAGTTGGTTCTCCAGGTGCAGGATGCTACACATCAGATGGTGCTACCCCAGGACCCACCAGTGGGACCACAGAGCTCTGTGTCACCACTGTGGACCCATCAGCTCAGATTCCCTCCAAGTGGTACAATCATGCCCAGGAAAACCTGGACTAAGTCTTCAATGCTAAATAAAGTGCAGCACTAGTTTCCTAGTACTTTAACAGCTGCTCTCACTTATTCTTACAACCATAGCATCTCTGCATATAATTTACATTCCTGCATATATCCTTCTATTTTTTGGCATCACTGAATTGCTTCCAAATTTCTTTTCTATTTAGTCTAATAGATGTAAAACATTATTTAGATTTTCACTCATAAAAATGAACAAAAGCAGCTGTATCTTCACAAGCTATTGGATGAAAACCAAAGCTAAAGGTCATTCCTACATATACTAATGGGAATTAATTTCAGAACACAGTCCCCATAAAAAAAAACCCTGCATTTCATCTTACCTGAAAGATCTACAGCTAAATACTGGAGCTTAAAACAAAAAAAAATTTATTAGAGATTGTTAAGAAATTATTAGTTCTAAAAAGAGTCCATTATTTTGAACTGCTGTAAAGACAAAACTCTAACCCAATCCAGACGTCCATCTGGGAAATTTCCTGGCTCTCTCCTGATGGGAGAGGTTGAAAACACATGAGGTTTTGTATTGGAGCACTACAAAGGAATTAGAGGGGAGGAACCAATGCTTTCCAGCCTCTCCCCAACACCTGCCTCCCAAGAACAATCCTGTAATCCCACCATCATCTTAGTCTGAGGGCAGGAAAACTGAATCCATATGCCTACACACACACTACTGACTGCCACTCAACTCACTGTCCAAGGCTATGGTGTCACTTGTGCATGGAGATGGAAGTGTCATATTTCTGATATTTTCCTTCATGTTTTGTTCATAGAAAGTTTTCTTGACTAAGCCTTGAGTAAAATCCAAGGGACCATTTTTTGTCCCCTTCGAAGTGAGGAACATTTATATTCAGTTTCCTTTACTGAGATTTTTCTTCCTGAATCAGTCAACAAGTGGGAGACCCACCACAGAACTTAACTATGCCACCAGGTTCTCCACCAAAGAAGGAGGACCTCCCAGAGGAAAGTAGAATCTATGGCCATACACCAAGCTGGGTTTCTGTTAACTCGAGCTCAAGAGGGCAATGTGAAATGAGGGATAGCCCCACAGCCTGCTAACTGTGTCCTTTTCCGGTCTCAGGCTCCCAATCCACCTAAAACTGCTCTCAGAGGAGTCCAGTGTGAGGACTGGGAAACGCTGCCATGACTGCGCTGGTGTTGTTTATTTGCAGGAGGGAAAAGCCTGTGTAAACAGTCGCTTCATTTGCAATTCTCCAAGGCACAGTTGGAACTAAGTGAGGATGTTAAGACTGAACCATCTGCAGTTTGTTTAACTATTTCCTTTTTAGAGGTGAACAATAGTTTCTCAACAAAACAAGCATTAAAAAGAACCAATGCTGTGCCAGAATTTTGTTGTTCATTCTTTTCTTTCTTTCCTTCTTTCTTTGCTTTTTTTTTCTTTCTTTCCTTTCTTTTCTTTCTTTCTTTCTTAAAGTGGAAAACGTTGCCAATGTTTAGGTTTCCTAAGCTTCTGGATTATCATTTTCCCTTTCCCTCACTTTTCTCAAGTGCCACTAAGAGAGGGGAAAGAAGAAGAAAAGTGGAGCAGAATGGGAGAAAACTATCCAGATTTTGTGAAGATAATTCTTTTTTTGAAAAATAATGTACTACCACTCAGTAATAGTCATGTTATAATACATCTTATTATANGGTTAAATTTATCATTAATTTTTAGGTTGGGATTCCATTTTGTTCACATTTGTACACTGCAGCTAATCCAACTCAGTTTCAAACATGCTGCAAACAGAATCCATTCAAAGTATCTCAAAGGGTATAGTGTTTATGAAGTGAGTAAATCCAGAATTTTCTTGATCACCAGCAACAAAATAAAGTCAGTAGGGCTTGAATTTGCACCGGTTTCTGTTTCCCCAGATTGCAGCTACATAATTCAGCTGGAAAGGGAGACAAAGCAAGATATTTATGTATTATCTCAGATGGTTTTCAAAGTAATTTTAGAATTTGCCTATTTAGTGATGATTCTCATTCAAGTGGGTTTGAAACTTGACAGACTTCCACTTTGGGTCACATTTCCTGAGGCAGACCCAAACTGGAAATTATCAAATTGCACAACTCTCTCCCTGCTAGACCTCTTCCAGCTGTGGCTGTAACTGCTTGGCAGGGACACAGCACTTCGGGAACATGTGACAAAAGAATATCCCAGATAATGCCCACAAAAGCAGAAAATGGCCATTCTCCATGTAGAGAAGTCATCTTGTCAGGATAGTGGGCTGCATATGTCTCAGGAACATATGCATATGAGAAACGTGGAGCATAGCAACATATAAAAAAAACTTATCAGTCACTGAGTATTATCTTTCTTGGCATGTCCTCTGTTGTCTACAGCAATCAGCATTTTAGGGGCTAAGATAATAGTTGCCTAGGTGCTGTAGTCTTAAACAGCCTTTAAATGATATATGTCCCATGAATATATCTCAGCCCTTAGAGAATTCATTTCTACATCTGGCTTCCATAACATCCTGCAGCAATGAGTTCAATTTTTAGGGAGCTACCCAAAATAATTGCCAAAGCTTTTTTTTTCTGGGTGATAATAACTAAATTAAGACTGTATCTTTAGTGTATGTACAGTGAGGGGATTTTTACAGGCTGATTTTTATCAGGTTACCTACTAGTTTATTTTACAAAATCTTTCCAAAAATCTTTGCAAATGGGTTTAGATTCAGCTGTCCTGAACCATTTGTATACCAGCAAACTTAATTACGTCACATCTTATTTCTTTTTCATTCCATTTTTGAAAATACTGGAGAGCCCGGATCCCAGCGCAAACTTTGAGAGACACTGCGAGAAGTGGTTATTTATGCTTCCTCTTTTTTCCTGTCTTCATATTCCACAAGAGAATTTACACTTTTATACCATTGCAGACCCATTTCATCAGGAAACTTCAGTCAGGGAGCAAAAGGTAAAATGAAACTTTTTTCCTCAATGAAGTTAAATGCATTTTAAAATATTGAACTTGTTTTGCTGACAAGCAAAAACACTTTTGCCAAAGTGAAATATCTTTGTAAATTTCAAACTGATATGTCATTTGTCTATTTAGTGTCTGTATTAGTCACGTTTGTTAGACCAAAAATTCTGCAGAAATGGGATCTGAAGAGATCTTCCTAGCACCCAAACAACTGGAATTTTTGAGATACTTGGGGAAAAAGCGTCATACAGCAGACCAAACAACACAAAACAATGAGAAAAGGGTGCAGTTCAGTAAACAGATTAAGACATTTCCAAACTGTCTGTTGATCACTGCTAGTCCTTAGGAGATTGCTAAAGGACTGGAGATCCATATTGAAATGTAATTCACTTATCTCATCTCTCGAGTGTTTTCAAATGCATGTTCAGTGATAAGGTTACATAATCTTCACAAGAAATAATGAAAGTTGCCTTAGAAAGACTGGTTCAAACTACTCTCTCACACACATGTTAAATCTGGAGTAATTCTGGTAACTGAGAACAGATTTCAGCTCATCATTAAGGCACATTCTGTCTGAGAAGGAAATCATTGAAGCCATTAAATAAGGTCTCAAAAAACATACATCTTGCTATCCATTTGCCTGGTAACCATATTAATAGGATGCATGGTTTCTTGCAAGGTAGAAGTTTTTCATGAAGTTTTCAGACTGCCCTTTCTTTTTTAGGCTGGTTTTCCTTACAATGAAAGGTAGTGGTCATCATCTACAGTCCAAACCCACATTTAATCCATGAAGGCATATTATTACTGTAATTTTTAGATAATATGAACATGACTATAGTCTGGTCCTTTTCTCGCAGTAAGAATTAAGTAAATCATACCAGAAAATTATTGGTACTCTTTACCAAAATTCAAGTATCTGTTAAAACCTTGTGGTATGTACAGAAAGGTAGCACCTGTACTGAGCACTGGAGATCCTTCTACCTGAAAAAGACCAGATATTTTGCAGAAGAACAAGCAGTTGTCCCCACTAAATTTTTGCATTCCCGTGACTCTACGATGGTAGTGAATGCCCTTAGCTGTGCCTTCAGCAGTCCATGTGTTTTCACAGAAGTTACTCACAGGATTAATCACATGAAAAATATCTATGTGCAAGTGATTTTGGCCAATTCCAGAGAAGCTCATTTCAGCTAAGCCAATAACACCCAGGGCAACTCAGACAAAGTGAATACTCTTTTAACAGTGCAGAACACTGTGACAAAAGATATATTCAGCAAAACAACACAAATGTGGAAATGTGAACATCGGATAATAAGGAAATACTCTTAATAATGTTGACCAGCCTTTAAACAGTAACCAGGCAAAATATTATAAACTCTCAAGCAATTTCATCCTAAATGTGGATTTGAAGAATGATGCATTTCATACCAGGTCCTTTGTGCATATCCAGGGCTAACTTTGATGTATGAGGAAAACAAGCTTAGCACAGCAGATGACTGAGGATGCAAAATGCTTGTGGCCCCACCGTGTTTAAGGCCAATGTCACAGACTGGTTGCTTTCAGTGAGGGAAGATCCAAGCAGGAGGTGCAAAAGGGCTGTGCTGGAGGAAAGGGGAGCCCACCTAGCTGCAGCCAGACCAGCCTCCACAGCTGCAAAAGCAGCAGGCTTGCCTTTGTGGAGCAGAGCGCTCTGTTCCTACTCCAGCATGGTCTGTTCCTCTGGCCCCCAGCTTCACAGCCTTAGGTCAGGAAAGTTCATTTTTGCCTGTGGTGCTGAGAAGCCTTGAACTGTCTCTGCATGTATTTATGTACAGATGGGGTTATTCGTGCAGCTGTGCTCCAGAAACCTCTGGTGGCTTCTGTTTTCCTGGGCACACGCTTGCCGAGGTGGCTCCCATAAGGTCCTAGTTCACCAATAAAACAGGGAGTGAGGAAGAAAGAGGAGCTACTGTGTTTACAGTCTGAGCTGGGAGCTTGGGAAGGAGTGAAACTCAATAAGTAATCATCTATTCTAGCATACAATATTTCCTCTATTGAAGGATGTCCTATCTGCAGTTGGTGCAGTTCCCTCTCATTTTATGAGGCTGGAAACTTTTCTCCCCCTCTATAATCTACTCCACCCAAAAAAAGCTAAGGAAAAAAGTCTCCATTGTCTTCATAGTACTACAAAACATACAGAGGAAAAAAAAATGCTGCTCCGTGTCTGGACAGGGAAAGAGAAATCAATTAAAGGAAAAAAAAACAAATATGGATGTTTTGAAGAAGGACTATTTTGGTAAATAAAATATATTGGTAAATTAAACACATATTATGCAAACTCAGTAGTAAAACATGATATGCCACTTGTATCTTTCATTCCAAGTATTACAAAGGCTTTACAGCTCGTGAACAAACCTGCACACAATCAGCTACAGAAGAGTCTGTGTAGGGTTTGGCAATATTTGGCGTTACAATGTGTGTTAACCAGTGGAAGAAGGCACCTCAGTTACATCTGCAGATTATATCAGACTGTAACTAGACCAGTTTGTAAGAAAGGTCTCAAATTTTAGAAGATATCTATGACCACTACGGTTCTCTGAAATAAGTAGAAGACAAGACAATGTAAATAAAGAGCAAAAGTATCACACAGATAAAAAATGATCAACTGTGTAAATAAAGACAGGGAGTGACTGGCTGGAGATCAGTTGTGTATACAGGAGCTGGGGATTGTCCTGGACCACAGCTGAACATGAGTCAATGGTGCCTCACTGCTGGGAGACGAACACACTCAGGGGATGTCCAAAAGGACTGCCAAAGACAGGACACATGAAGTAATCCCCCAAACCCACTCTGTCCTGATAAGGGTTCAGATGAAGCATTGTGTCCTTTTTTGAGCACGATGCTTTGAAGAAGATGTCAGCCAACCAGTAAGAGCCCAGAAGACAACTCTGTGATGTCTGTAATGCACAGCCTGTTGAAAAGGCTGGGAGAAATAATGCTTCATAGAGAAGATGGCAGAAAAAAAAGTAAAATGGCTTCAACAATGTAAATGTCCACCATGTTCTCCATGTAGGAAAAATAATTATATCCATCCAGGGATAAACAATAAAAGGTAGACAAAACATTAAAAGGTAGATTGAACAAGCCCTAATGTAAATTGACTACGGATGCTGTTTAAGCTTCATCTCATAAGGATGGTGAAATGAGTTTAGACTAATATTACTGGAATGAGTCTAAATATTGTTTACATCGGAGAAGGACTAGCTGATTTTTGCCACCCAAACTTCATGAAGAAAGTTCACGTTTCTGCTTCCTCTGGCAGAGACTGGAGGGACAAGTTAAAAATTTGCAAGGCAACTTCCAAAAGCAGGTTTCACAGAAAAATTGCCTTGTGTATGTTGAATATCAGCATTTATGTGAAGAATTAATCCTTCCAATATATGCATATAAATAAAACACCTTTTCAGGTGATTTTTGGGTGAGTGGTGGAAAAAAAGCAGGCCAGACCATGGCTGGATCAGCATGCAGCGGGTGAGGATTCAGAAAAATATTCTTTATTATTTTGCAGTGTTCAAGTGGCTCCCTTTCTTTTTATTACTTCTTGACTTTTTACCAGGTGTCACCATGGGATGATACAGTCTATGAAACCCACTGTTTAGGAAACACAACAATGTGGAGTTACACCACATATGAGCGGCAGCAGCAGCTACATCAATCAAGACACATATTCCTGGGCTATTTGTATTCTTTAGTGTTTAAAAGGAACCGGCCTCCATGATTCTCAACACCCCAAGCACAAACAAAGCTGTAATAATGCACAACTTAATGAAAGCAAACTGTATAATACACACATACCCTGAAACTTGCAGGGTCTTTCAAGAGAAAATCTTAGCTCAGCCAAAACATGCAGACAAAAGAAGACGTTTAAATCCCTTCCAGACACAGAGGCATGAGACACGAGGATATGTTCTATTTATTTAACAAGCCAGAGCTGGAGTAAGAGGCCTCACAATAGAATTACAGTGGTAACAATAAAAATACAGCAAACCAAGTGTTACAGCCCATGAAAGATGAAGCCAGCAGTAGGATTATGGAACCTACACACCCAGACATTTTAATACCTATGCCAGACATAGTGCTGCATGATAATATGAACACAATGAAACACTAGAAATCTAAATCCAAAGAACAGATGGAAAGGCAAAGCTTCTCTGGTGAACCTACATTTCATTGAAGGCTTAACTCCCAGCTTCACGTAGAGCAGCCATCCATTGAAGTCACCCTCAGTTCATATTCCACAGCAGTTCGGAAATACTGCTTTTTCTTATTCTGTATGTAAGGAAACACAACACTAGATCATTCTCCTGGAGAAAAGACAGTGTATTCCTTGGATGATGTTGAGATTTACTCTGTCGAAACATCTACTGGCAGCCTGGTAAACATGTCAGGAAGTGTTGACTGAGCATATATGTACAATGTGAATATGTAGAGCCATTGCCCAAAAATATCTCC
>WEKW01006196.1:0-23007 GCA_013389905.1 Sula dactylatra | reverse complement strand
CTGGATTGCATCTCCTGTTTTGGGAAGGTTTGATGCTGAATCACATCTTTGTTTTTGGGAGGGTCTTTGCTGATATCTCTGGAAGGTCTGTCAAACCTCAGAACAGTAGGTATCCAGTTTTAAGATCAGTGTGCACATATTGCAGACTTCTCTAAGGATAATAAAAAGAAGGTGACTACAATTATAGGTATTCTAATACTCGATACCAGAGAGGGGTGAGGAGGAGAATTCTGCTTTATTCTGGCAGATTCATCTTCTACTTATTATCAGCCTTATAATCATACTGATATTTGACTTTTCCCTAGGTTCTCAGAGGTTGCCCCTTCTAAGACATAAAAAATTACATTCATTAAATAACTTTTTTAAGCTGTGCTGCATACACAGGGAAAACACTTCTAAGAAACACTGGTAGAGTTCCCTTCACAGAAGCTTTAGAGTAAAATTAGGCCTTGAACTTCCAGCATCACTTTGAATGTCCTTGTCTGCAAATAAATCACTTAACATATACAAAGGCGTTGTTTCATATTGAAACTAGTGCTCAGTGTAAAGCATAAATCCTAAAACTGATTAAGGTTAATGACCTTAATCATTAAATTGTTTTTTTTAATTCCCCATGGCAGCATTGTATAACTGAAGATACTGATAGCGAACGTTGTTGTGAAAAGTGCAGATAAATTACCCAAGTAGCTACCCAGGCAGTGTAACTAGTAAAAGTATCTCTGTGCAGTTCTTTAAAATTTAAAAATCCTTCTAACTCCTACCTTACTGTCCACATCACTCTCAGATACCTTCTGGATGTTGGACTGTCAAATTATCTGTTATGATCCTGACGACAGAAGAGATGAAAACTTCTAAGTAAAAAGACTGACCCTATTTGGTAGAATTAGTTTTTAAGCCTTTATGTTTCTGCATTTGGCATTTGATCATGTTGCTTTGTGGCTTTAAAGTACTCGAAGTAAGTGGGATTGGATGTGAGCCTTTTTCAGGAGATGGAGCCAAGAAAATATTGATGCTGTAAGGAGAGGTGGTAGCAGTATATTTTTTGCTCTGAATTTACCTTTAATGCTAAAATCTAGTGGTAGGAAGGGACATACATTATTGGAAGTTTCATCTTTCACGATACATAAATCTGAGGTATTAACCACATATTTTTATCGAATAACGCGGGTAACTTTGCACAAGTGCTGCAATATTAAACTGTCCTAGACCTATTATGCCTGGAGAAAATAAATAAAAATGCTTTATGTTCAACTTTTCACCCTTTTCTATTAAAGAGCACTTGAGCGATTCCTGCCCAGGTCCCCAGCACACATCCCAGGGTTAGAGCAGCACAGTGAGATGCCCCTTGAGCTGAGCACAGTTTCCAACCACATAACTGCTCTTGGTCCATCACAGCTGTGGCATACTTGGGCTCTCATCTTTTTTACTGGGATCTCAGGTTTTGTTTCATGCTTGAAGCAACCCAAAGTGCACATGTGGCCCGTTAACCGCAGCCCAGCTGAGGCATGGGACCTCATTCAACTGTAGCAAGTCAAGCAGGTTTTTGTGTGAGCCCTGACAAAAAAAACTCTCCTTTGTGGTACATCAGGAATGGTGGCACATCTGGCAGGACATGATGACCTCTGGTGTGAGAAGGGCTGCTGGGCCCTGCTGGGTAGATGCCAAGTTCTCATTCCCTCCTAACAGTAATACTTTGCAATTCTCTGCATGTAGGGTGTTGGGTTTGGCATGTAGGGTGTTGGGTTTGGCATCCTTTTAGAAGCATAGTCAGAGGACAACGAAGAAGGGGAAAAAAAAATCAACTTTGAAAATATGTGGCATATCTGAACGGGACAGCCCAAAACCTTAGACACATGAAAAAGTGTTCACACAACGCTTGCGAGTCCCTCTTCAGTGATGACGTCCGTGATGGATGGTGTCTGCGTTACGCATTTGTTCTCAGTTTGTGGTTTGCTCCCATGCGCGTGCAAGAGGGGGAGATGGCTCCTTCCCTGGGGATCCTCAGAGCATGGTTGGTGGAAACACACTTCCCCAGGCTGCAACGATGAGCAAGTGAGGCACAGCATGGAGACAGTAAGGAAGAGAGAGAACAGACTAGCAGGGCCTTGGCGAGCTGGAGGGGACATCCTGGGGATCAAAGGTTGCAGTGATTACTGCTGTGCAGAAAGTCACAGAGCTGGCTTAGAGCCAGGGCTCACCAGAAGACTGAGAGGGTGATGGCAGCCTTGTTTACAAACCTTTTTACTTTTGCAGTGTTTTTCCTAGCTGTTCAGTGCTTAAACTGCTTGAAAAGATGGATTTTGCTTTTTCCCCCCTCTTTTTAAATTCAAAAAAACCATGCCTTTTTGTACTTAAAAGCCTTTTTTAGGGAACTTAGTACAAGGGAATGCTCTAAGCAGCTCCATCTCAAGCCACACATGCCATCATCATATGACACGATGCAAGGAACGCAGAGTCCTACAGCCAATTCAAAGTGGATTCCAATTAGCAAAAGCAATTGTTCCCTTTTTTATTTAACCTGATTAAAACTGCAGCTCAAATAAATAAAAAGCAGAAATCTGTCCATAAAACATTATAAATAGGAGCTGCATGTATCTTTAAACTCACTGGCTAAAATACCAAGGGAAAACAATGGCAACACGAATCCAGCCGTCTCCTTTCACAGTCCCTCACTGATCGATCCTTTCTTGTACCATTTCACTCTTTTGTCATGACAACCTTCAGCTGTCTCTGGTTTCTGAAAATCACCTTAAAATGAAAACTTTTTAGGTCTTTTCCTATTTGAAACCTTTACCTTTGCTGGGGAAAGAATCCAAAACGTACTGTGTCTGACTGTTTTAAAAGGAAAATTGCCTCCTCCTGCACCTCTCCCTCTTGCACCTTGTATAAAGCAGCACTCCAATCATCCTGGGCTGTGATTTTCTGATAGTGATAAGCATGCTGTTATCACACTCAGGAGTCAGCAAAACAATTATTTCACCAGGAGATGAATACTAAAACATTGAAGTTGCTAGGACCTCTGCAATGATGAGTCTACCTGGACCCTGTGGACCATTTACTCTGTGGACTGTAGGCAACACATACATGGATGTCTCTCAAGATATGAACTGGTCCTCTGGGTGGGCTTTGCACACTTGTCAGATCAGCCCCAGGCAGTATAGTCATGTCTCTGAACGATGCCCTTCAGAGATGCTATGGATTTATATCCAAGTTCTGAAAAAAATTTAAAAAGAGGGTACTATCTCGGGAACGAAGCAAGGCAGGCATGCTATCAAAAGGAGAGAAAAATCAGTAGTAACACTCTTTATGCATTTATAAAATGGAAAACTATTTCAGGAGTGTTTGATCCAGAGCATACCCCCACAGAAGCAGATTAACATTGGTCACTGCTACTCTGCCTGAGTTTTGGTAAAAGAAAGAACTCCTGAGCTATATTAGTAAAGCAATACAAATTCCAGGCTTCTACTTCCCATATGCTACATGCACCAGTTGTGTTGGAAGGGTACAGACAGGTCAGACAGGTCCAAGGCTCCTCCACCTGAATTTTCACAGGCATTCCTAGAATTACCTGGACATCACACACAAATGTTCACCAGGGTAACAAACACACATTACTACTGTTTTCACTAGAAGCTGACCCACAGTGAATGTTATTCTCTATGAAGCTGAAAATCTACCTTTCATGTGATAAAATATGACAACACATAAACTAAGGACATCATTTACATTGTTTTTTTAAAAATAAATCATGCAAAATACAACAGGAGGTAGCACAACCCTGTGAGAAGACACAAGGCATGAGGGAGTCCTGGGCTCTGGGTCAGTTTGTACATTTTCACTGGTGATTATAAAATGACACAGGGGCTGATCTCTCCCAGGTGGGGGCCCAAACCTCTAGCCTGCATACCTTCTCTGCCTTTTTTCTTCCAACAAATTTCAGCTGGCAAGCTGTGCTGTCAACCAGTGTCACCAGATTGCGCCAGCCCAGCATTCTCACATTTCTATAAACCTTGCCTTTGTGTTTCCTGGTCTTTGTCCCAAGACTGCAAAATACAGCAAGTCGTGACAAGGATTCACCTTCATTATCATTCACAAATGACATGTCGGTAACCATTGATGCAGAGTTAATGTTCAGATATTTATACTGCTTTACTTTCAGGAGGTAGCTACTGAAAGATGTTTCCTCATCCATCCATCCATCCATCCATCCATCCATCCATCCATCCATCCATCCATCTCCTCTATTTGGATGAAGAAACTAAGCCTGAATGTTGCATTGTCTTGGTTGTCTTTGCACAGTACATGACAATTGCACAGCACATAATGTCGCAAATAAGTTGGCTCGTACAAATATGAGTTTTCAGAAGCTCAAGTCATTCTACCCCAAGGTATGAATTAAGAGAACAATAATAATGAGAGCATAACGTAAACCACATAAACCAAATCCTAGTCCCTAGAATAGTTATGAAAAGGGACATGCTCCTGAACTGGGTGCTGATAGGACAATAAGAGAGACAACAGATTTGCTAAGAGCTGAATAAGAGTGGGGACAAAATTGAAGAATAGACTCTGTGGGTAGTAATAGAGCAAAAGTAGCTGCATGCTTTACCTGATTTTGTCAACAAAGGACTTAGAAGACAAAAGCAGACTGCCAGAAACACTTAAAAAGTATTTCTTAGTCCTTTGAAGTGCCATATTTAGAAGTTCCTTATCAACAGAGGTTGAATGTCAAGAAAGAGAAGATCAGTATATGGGTGTTGCAACTGACTCGCAAGATGACCCGCTCTTGAAAAGAGCCGTTGTACTGTGACTATGCACAGACACCATGCTACTAGCTACTAATACATAAAAAACAAATGCCAAGGAAGAGCTATCGATGTTGTGGAGAAAATATGATACAAAACTATGTTTAGCATGGGACACACACCTCAGCTTCTGCTAGACCATCTACTACTTATGCACTTGAAGGGTGTCATCAGCAGCGCAGGCAGCAGTAATTAACGTTTCCCAATTAGCTGTGCCTTACACAGGAGATGTACACATGCATTGGCTCACACATCTAGCTCCACTAGGCACTTCTTGCTTGAAAGAAAGCACAGTGAGGAGCAAAAAAGCAAATGGAAGACAAGACATCGTTGTCAAATTCACAGAATCCATCAGAATGTGTCACAGTCTTGTAGTTATTGATGAATTGTTTAAACTGAATATTTTCATAGACCTATAACGTCTAACTACACCAATAACAGGGCTCACAGTTCTAGTGCCTGCAAATGAGGAAATACTATCTGGCTAGGAAAATACCAAAACATTTTCAATACCTCATGCTGAAGGTAAATATTGCACAAGGAAGGCAGGTATAGCAAGAGACTTTGGCAACCAACTGGCAGACCAAGTTGAATGAGGATGTATTTTGGAACAAAAATCTCAGCAGAATTATACCAGTACCACTGGAGGAGACCTCACAGATCTGTCATAGTCAGCAGTGTCCTATGGCTGAGATGCGACAACAGTGTAGCTGAACTTGCACGGACCAAAACCGCACTTAAATCTGTCTGCAGGAAACAGTAGCAAGTAAGCAATTTGATAAAAACAAATCAGTGTCGCAAAATGTTGACAATGAAATGTGACATTCCAGCATTGTGCTCAGAGGACACTTGGCTTTAGGCATTGCTTACAGCTTCAGAAAACCAGGATAATAATGAACGCAATAAAAATTCTACTGACAGATGTTAACAGCTGTCTGAAAAGTGTACTCTCCTGACTCTCAGCAAAGGAGGCTCGGAGGCCTGCTTCTCTTAATTTCTATTTCCTACTTTTGGGCAGGAATTTGCTTTACTGTCTTTGGATAGTTGTTTCGCCTTATTGCCCCAGAGGGTCTTCAGTGATGCCCTACAGCACACATGAGGAGATCCCTGTCTTCATGTACACAGCAGACACTGACCACCTAAAGGAAAAGGAGATGGTGAATGTGAAAACTAGCACGCAAAGGAGCTTATTTTTAAGCAAATTTTTTGAGTTTTGCCAGGGAAATTGGCAATTCTCTGAGTCAGTAAGAGTGGGGTTCCCTTTCTCAGTAAACAGAGTGGAGAGGTTACTGAGACAAAGTCCAAGACCAATTCAAAAGATTAGTCTTGAATACTAAAGCAGGACTCTCAAACAAAATGAGCAACAAGATAAGTATAAATGAATAGAGGTTTAGTTGGGGGTTTTTTTCCAGTGGAAAAAAAAACCAACCAAAACAATAGCATCTCCTAATGAAATACTGATGTTTTTCCTCCCTTTCTATTTACTGTGGTTTCTTGAGATTCTAGAGTATTTTGACTGCAGACAAATCTCCGTTTTAGACAGTAAACTATACATCAAGGCTATAATCAAAATACACCTACAGTCACTCTATACTCTGGTTTTCTTATGAAGACCAGGCATACACAAAACAGCAGAAGCATGTTTCCAAAGGACTTTGTACAAAGCCACCAGTTCTGCTGCAAGGCAAACTGGAGACTTTGAGCCCCTTCTTGCAGCAATGTGAACTGCCAAGACGCAGCTGACTCCCTCATTTTGGACAAATACTTCTTGCTATAGTGCAGTATGTAGGTTTTCTCAGGCAGTCTTCAGGGTGGAGGAGATCCATTTTGAGGAAGAGCTTAATGGTAAGTTATGGTCACTGCTCTCCCTTCTCTGGCTGATGCTCTCAACTTTGTGCTTGGCGTTGTTAGAGTGCATTACGCGTGGGAGGCAGGCTTGGACCTCTGCCACCCACCCCAGACCACACGTTACACGCCGATGAGAATGGCACATGCAATGCAGCCATAGTCACACAAGTGCTCCCACTTCAGCAACAGTAGTAAATCATCTTGCCGAAACCCCTAGTTCAAAGCGAGTGTCAATCCCTGCCACTCTTATGATTTTAATCGCTTTGATGAAATGAGGGGGTTTTTCCTCTGAGACACGCAATCGAAAAAAAGCAACAAAAAGCTGGGAAATGCAGTATTAATTGGGTCACAGCCACTGAAAAAAAGCAGAAAAGCGATGAGAGCAGGGTGGTTTCAGAGCCCTTTACTTCTGTCCCTGGTTTTGACTGTGCTGCCACACGGCTAGTCTGACATCCCGGACATAGGCTGTGCCCAGTCCAGGGGAGATTGTTCACAAAACAAGTCATTTAAGGTTGTCTTACTGAGCACAGGTCATCCTGGGACAATGTATTGTATTGCTTGGACATCACAGGCAAGATAGCAAAGTCAAGTTAGTGCTCTGTGACAACCAGAGCTGGCAACATAGCAGCTGGTAATGAATTTGCTTCATCGTACCTGTTAGCTATGTCTCGGGATCAGAGCTGGCATGAATTGACCTTGAAACTGAATGCCAAATGAAGCCTCAGCTGCCCTTGCATTGAAGGCTGTGATGTATGTCAAGACTGGCATGCCAGTCTGATCGCACAGAGAGAATCTGATTACTCTGTGAGTGTGATACCCACTCTTTAAGCAAGGTGAAAAGGGTATGGGTATGGGTAACTTTCACGAAAATATTACATGCAAAAGAAAACGTAAAGAAAAAAGGGTGACTATCCCAACCATTAATTCAAGCCTCCAACCTGCAAAAGTTTCCATTATTAATTATGAAGCTGCCTCCCCATTCAGATTTTGCAGAGGGCAGAGAAGAGGCTTAAGCTGTCGCTGGTGAGCTGCCCCAAGGCACACCTCTGTTGACTGACACCCATCCATCAATTCGGGACAGGCGTAACACAGAAGGGGAAGGCACATCCCTGCACTGACTCAGCACTGGAAGCAGAGGCACCATGAGACAATCCAGTTTTTAGGCCTACCACTGTGACTGCCAACTCTGGCAATGGGTTTTATTATACGGATCACTATTCATTAAAAGCTGGACCGGGACCAAACAGATACAGATGGAAATGCCTTTTTTCCCTCATGGATTTTTTCCAAGCCAGAGCTCTAGGTCCCAATATATATCCTCTTACCAGCAGGTTTCCAAAGAAGAAGAATGGCTTACAACCATTTTATAAAACCCAGCTGTTTAGAAAACTCAGATAATTCACTCTACCCCCAAATCTAGGGATAACAGCCCAAATAACATATTTTTTTTCACTTGTGTCAATGCACAATAGATAGATATACCCAGGAATACACTGTGTAGCTTTCAAGTGAACTTCTAAACCCAATTCTCTGCTTTGTTAGACAAGCTAAACACAGCTATTACACTACAACATTACCTGATATCAAGTTATCCCAATGAAAATTGGCATAAAACAGCAGATAAACAGATGCTCTTTCATATGAAAGGTCTTACATGAAGCAATAATAAATGTTAACTACTTATTTGAATGTTGAAGCTCTTTTCCCAGCTGTAGAAGCAAGGAAAATGCTAGCAGCAACTGGAAGCCAGGAGCAAAGTCTCAATTTTATTTTTCATTTTTCATTTTTCATTTTTATTTTGGAGACCTTACCTACCTTTTCGTTATTCTCATATGCTAGTTTAGGATTCCTACTCCCTGTAGGATAATAAATATGTTCAAGGCAATAAATATCAAAAAAAGAAGCAGACACATGTTTTATAAGGAAACTTCATGCTTAATTGAGGTTTTTCTGTGTCAGTAGAAATCAGGATTGAGACTTACACAGCCCACCAAATAATGATCAGATTGAAGAAAGGTGGCAAAAAAATGATGGATTTGCCAATCCCTGGAACAGTCAGACATGAAGCTGAAAGGCTCATTAAACACATTTCTCCAGAGAAAGGTGCAAATACTTTACAAGCACCAGGGTTTCAAGATAATTAATGTTTCTTTTTTTGAGGAAATTCTCAGTACAATATTGAAATGCACAATGAACGTACACTACAGCATACTTCCCTGGCTCCTCACGCAGGAACTGGAGAGCACCAACCATTACCCAGCTGCGTCTGTTCACTTGTGCACTGTGAAAAGGTTTAATGAGCCACAAAGTGTATTTTGCTCTCTTCATGGATCACGGAAGCAAAAGTCCTGGGGGTAAAACGGATTGTGTTTTTTCTGCTGCTGTGAATTGGACCCTCAGGGGTACATTTTCAGTGCAATGCATGTGGATTTGGCTGCTTGAGTCCCATTGATGTTGATGGGACTTTGTAGCTAAAACCCCACGAAGTGCTTGAAAATGTGTCCCTTGGTGTCTGTAAAGCATCGTTGTCTTTTCAAATAAAATTGACCTAACCAGTCTGATGGTGGTGCTCCTTCTTAGCAAGGTCTGCAGTACTTGTGCAGATTTGCATGCAAGAATGCACAGGAATGCATGGAAATTCATACTGCATCTGCCTCCCCACGCATATTTTTCAAGAACTGCCTAGGCTTTTGGGTTAATGTGGTAACAAATAGTGTAAGAAATGTTAGGAGATAATACCCTGTCAAGTTCCTTCATACAGGCCAAATTCCTGTGACTGGTCAGGACAAGCATCACTCACACTGGGAACAGCAGGAGTATCACTCCAGAGGACCATAAAAGATACAAGCAGAGACATGATAACATTCCCACCCTCTTCTCCATATCATGAGGGGATGGAGGGTGGTAAAACCTGTTGTTCTGCAACAGAATCAGCATAACTGAAATGACTGTCAGTAACCTGAATTTGAGTAATCCCATTCATGTCTGCAAATTCTTTTTCTTACTATTTACCTTGACATTTAACCAGGAATAAAGTCCAACTATTCAACTGTTTTCCAGTTTTTCATGATACCCTGTAATATCCAGGATAAGAGACAGATCAATAATATTTTCAGTGCTGACTTTGTTTTAGTCCAAAGGGCTAATTGTCTAAGAGTAGAGAGACATGTATGAGCTGCTTAATATGGTCCCAGCTATGTAAGTCTATTCTGTGTTTTGGATCAAATTAAGGTTCTCATGCAGTGCTAAAACCTTAAAGTGGTTGAAAACCCATAAATTTTCAAAAAAATCACATTTGAGGGAATAGTGAGGAGGGTAGAGAAGGAAGAAGAGACAATGATGCTAGTATTAGGGTTGGGGTTTATTTAATCTGCAGGTTTATTAAAGTAATATGCATAGAAATACACACGTGGGGTACACACAATATGGAAATGCCTGGTTAAGCCTGTAGTGAAACAACTCATTAGTACACCACTAGTATCTGTTACAATTATAAGGAGTCCTGTGTGCACCCACTGAAGTAATTTAATTAGATATTAAAGCTAGAAGGGACTGTTGTTGGAAGAGCAAAGGCAAGGTCTTTTTAAAGGGGAAGGAAGGCACCTGAAAGGGAAATGTCTTAGGCTGATCACAAGGCAGGGAGCAGATCAGGGAGATCCCAGTTCCCTGTGACTTTGGAGGAGGAGGGGCAGAGGACAACACAGTAGAATAGAGAGGCAGTGGGACTGGAAAACTCATCAGGGTCTCAGTTCAGCTACACAATCTACACATGGGATGCCAATGGGGTTTCTATCACCCCTCTCCTTCCTCTTTTGCTGTCTTTCTTTTTTAGCTTAGTTGGACTTTCCACATAACACAAGCTCCAGAAGAGCAGTCAGGAGTTGAAGCCATGATTTCCCATTGAGCCAGGCTCAGAGCATTTGTATTAGTCATCCAGGCTGAGCTTAAATATTTGGAGTGAATGAAAACCCACTTCTTTCCTAGACAGAAAGGCATGCTTCAGTTGCAGGAGGCATTTCTCTAACTTCAGCTCTCAGAAAGTGAATCTTGGTGCACTTGCTCTGCTGCACTAAATAGTCCACCTCCACCAGGATACAGCCAATAACAGCACAGCAACCCATTACCACAGACAGATACAGGACTAATTCTCCACAATGCTACACCATTTTGGCAAGGCAACAGGGTCTTTAAAGGGGTGCATGGCTAGATTCTGCTAATTTTAATGGCCTTTTATAATGGAAAAGCTAGTGCAGTGCAAATAAGAGCTGAACCTGAACACATGTAGTAATGCTGAAAACCCCTTTTATTTAGAAGTAATTTATTGCAGGCTGTTTTATAACTAAAGGAATATTTTAATCTGTAAATTTACTTTCAGACTTCTCAAACACAAAGTGTTTAACTGTGCAAGTTTATTGCTGTGTTAAATATCGTTTCAATCTCAGACTTACAAACAAGCTGGCTCGTTCATATTGTGTCAAACAGCTGTCATTGTACTCTTTCCATTTTGTGTCTATACAAACAGTGATATCTGTGGAGCAGTTATGGTCATTTAATTCAGCTGAGGATCTTCCCCATAACATGATTTCGGTGAAAGCAAAGATTACTTCTTCTTAACTCAAATGACTCTATTCTATACAGGGCAGAGCTGGAAATGTGTTAACTTGAAAGAAAGAAAGAAAGAAAGAAAGAAAGAAAGAAAGAAAGAAAGAAAGAAAGAAAGAGAGAAAGAAAGAAAGAAAGAAAGAAAGAAAGAAAGAAAGAAAGAAAGAAAGAAAGAAAGAAAGAAAGAAAGAAAGAAAGAAAGAAAGAAAGAAAGAAAAGGAAGAAAAAAAAAAAAGCCTGGTCTCAGTGGTAATTCACAGGATGGTTCCTTAAGTGAAAACATCCTAACCATGGAAATCTGATTCCCACAAACATTTTTACATTTTAAAAATGAGATTTTAAAGAAATCATTGTTTGTTCACTTGGACTGGTTAATTGTATTTTAATTTGGTAATTGAAAGCAGATACCAAGTATCTTAACTTCTCTATAAGCATAACAAATATAATGGAACAGGAGATGTACTTCTAAGCTCCAGATGTAGCTCACAGGGAATTTTCCAATTATTTCTCTGATAGATGCTTAATTCATATGAAGTAAATTAATATTTATCCTTCAAAGACAGGACTCTTTTATCTGGCAGTGGCCATATTATTTCTTTAGGCAGTTACTGAATGAAATCTGTCACTGTCTGACTTCTGTTACAAACCTGAATCTCAGAGCAGCAGAGCCAAAGTCTGGCTACAGGTTAGAGACCTTTGGAGTGCACTTGAGACAAATGGTTAGAGTACCTGCGGTCAGATGTAGAGTTGCAGAAAACTCATAAAATATTTACATTTTGCTATGGTGACAGCAAAAATATATACCAAACTGAGGAATTTAAAAAGAGCTTTGCTTCGCATTTGCTTACATCCAAACTGGGACTAAACCCAAGCAGAATTACTTATGCGAAGCCTTGATAAGTGAAACTCTCTAGTGTGGCTTTTCTGACGTAAGTTTTGAATATACCCCTGTGTGCAATTTACCCCCCAGAAAAACATACCAGGACTATATCTGTGAGGGTTTTTTTGTTTGTTTAAATCAGTAAGTGAAAAGGCAGAATTTGATTAAGGTTTGCTTTTGAAAAATACCAAACAAAACCAATTATTTTTCAAAGAGCGAGGTGGTGGGGACACAACCAGTCAGAGAACACTGGTCCTGCTGCAGGCAAGCTCATGGCACCTGGGTGAATGAAGACCCCTTCTGTGCCAGTAAGAAAAGCTGATGTACCAGCAGCACACTTTCTAGATTCAAGGATGTTTCGCCTGTGAAGATAACTGCATAAGCTTTCATCGCCTCTGACAATGAACCTGGACAGGGATCGTGCTTCAGAGGAGGATCAGGGTCACAATACGTCCTCATGTCCTTCCTAGAAAAATATGCCCTGATCTTCTCAAAACCCTCTCTTGATATGCTCCAATCTAGCTCCAAATAAAAAGAGTGCAGCTACAAGCAGAATGGTGTGACATGTGCCTTGTAAATAGATCATTTATTTGTGATTATACCCACCTACTAGTATGGACAAAACAGAGATTCAAGTTGGCACTTCCCATTTTTTCCTCTATTTCTTCCAAAACTTTACAAGCTTTTACAGAGTGACTAAAGCACTTGGAAACTTTGTGAGACTCTTCTGGAAGAGGTATAAGAACACTATTATTCTTGGGCTGGCACAACATTCCTGCAGTTTGTTCTTTCCCCTCCGAAGTGAGAGAATTAGTTTTGCGTCCCAAAAACTTATCTTATTTCCTGTTCCAGCCCAATCTGAGAACACTGTAGATGGGACTCCTTCAGTCATTACAGATGCTGCAGAAATCTCCCATTCAGTATTTCCAGCCAAAAAAGACAGAGATTTGTTCTCCCAACTTAGATAATATTATTGTTTGATCTTTACTGAGGTTAGAGAGAGACTAAGAAAAAGACGTAAGAAAAAGACAGCTTTTAGAAACTCAGTGTCCATACTTAAGACAGATATTTTTTGCCATCATTTGTAATGAGTTGTGTCATCTGTGTAGTCAGCAGCTGCTCTCTCCCCTGGTTTAGGATGCATTCATACTTTCTCACCATTCTTCAGGATGCTCAGGGATGGTAGATACAATACAGTGTGGATTGCCATTTACGGATCAGAAAATGTGATTGAAGCAGCTTATTGAATGAAAAGGCATGAGCTGTTTGATCGTATTCTCTTCTCATACATAAAAAAAGATGGCAAACCATGCACCTCCAATTAAAATATGATTGTCTTATGACAGAGAGGAATATTGTGTTAGTAGGATTTTTTCACTATGACTTTCAAAATCTTATCCCTTTGTTTCTTGATTAACATTTTAAAAAATACTTAATTCTATTGAATAATTTATTAATATTTTTCATTGTCAATTGTTCACCCAGCTCAGGATGGTCATAAAAGTTCTTTCTGACCTTTAAAATCTATCAGTCTTTGCTCTCTGTTCAGTCCAAATTTGTCAGAAAGACTGTAAAATTCAAAAAGCTTGGCTCATGCTCTGTGTCTCTAATGAAATCCACAAACAGGCATGCTCTACCCTGTGAAGGGTTTGACTAAACCTTCCACATCTCCTGTCAAGAATGGCTATCCAAGGATGGATGACCAGGTTCTTCTAAGGCCCTGACTTTACATTATCCTAGTATTACTGCTAGAATGGAGCCTCACTGAGCCAGAACAGTCTGTGATTAGAGGATTAATTTCTCAATACCTTTAAAACATAACAAAAAGATGTCTAAAAGAGAAGATATCTAGAAGGCCACAGTACCCAATGTAGAGAAATATGTGAAGATCTCCTGATCAAATGTCTTAAACAAAGTCTACACTCGAAAAAAAAAATGGTGGGAGAGAGGGAGGGAGGGAAGTTCTGCTGGTTTGAAGAGGTCTATTCAAAATTTGAGGTGACTTTGCTTCCAGTGTATGGTTATCACTAAACTATTTCTTGTAATTTTTTTATGGTACACAATTGGTACAACTTCAGGAAAACTAAAGCTCTAGTAACAAATGTGAATACCTAAGGAGGGTTACTCTGAATTTAATATTGGTCTTTGAGAAAAATCTTCCACTTAGACTGCAGGCAGTCATTCTGGATCCTGCCCAGGAAGCAGATATCTACCCCAAAATACCCCACAAACTCAGCACTGTTGTTCCCCTGTTAAATTTGCTGACATCCAGTCCAACAATATGACTGTTCCTCTGAGTGCTCCTAACTTGTTTTGGGCTATGTCAGCTGCCTTTGCTTAACCATTAGAAATAGCCAGGTTACCAAGAGGTATTTACACTACTTAACCCAATATGACTGGTTTTTCTAATGTGATTTCAGGAACAGTCATACCATTGGCAGTTCTGGATGTGATGAACAATTTCATTGCTAACCTCTGATGATCATGACACATGTAGAAGACCAAAGGTGAGGAATCTCTTCTATCCGCACAGCTGTTTGCTCAGTAGCTGCTGGTTTCTACCCATATCTTTTCTTCTTCATATAAACATGAAGGTGAATATGCATTGCCATGTTCCTTTCCTGTCCCACCCCTCCCTACATGTGCTTTTGAAATTATTTTAGGATGAAGAAAGGAACCTTCTGGTCTTCTGGTTTTTTTCTAGGATAGACAGCAACATTTTTCATGTCTTTAGGCAATGAACACCTAAGGTGGGAGGCCCCTAAAAGATTAGCAATTATGCCAACAGAAACTAGTATACTTTGGTTTTGAGTAACTCAGATGGAAGGAACAGAAGAATTTTGAAACCATTTTTCTTTTTTTTTTTTCCAATTCAGGTGAAGAGCCAAAATAGTCAAAACTGGAAATACATATATGCATCAAAAAGTCAACAGGTGGAAAGAATTGTGTCCCTTTAACTAGTAACACAGAAATTTGTGCTGAACATGCACTGTAATAAAATGCTAAAACTTCTCCTAAAATTTCACAATAGAACACTTTCCACCAGCTCCCTTTAATCTTTTTTAATTAATACTAATTAAGAAGAATAAATTACTTTTTCTTGAAGAAGGAGAAACAGTGACAAAGCTATAATCTCAGATGACTCTTCCAGCTGTATCGCTGGAAATGTTAGGTTTTGGGTTGGGGTTTTTTTGTTGTTTTCTAATTAACAAGAGTTCCCATGCCTACCCTCACCTTTTCAGTAACTGAGGCATAAAGCACCCAACAGAACAAAACTTGACATCTGCATACTGTTTACCCCTTGCATTTCCACGTGTGGTTTATCCTGAGCTCTGACAATGCTGTGCACATATTGAGAGAAAAACTGGGCATGGTGCAGCTATAGAAGTCTCCAGTGCTTAGGCTTTAGCTGTGTCTCTACTTCTTTGTTCTAACAAACCCATTGTAATTCAGCTCAAAAGAGTTAGGCATGCAGCTTTCCAACACATTGTGTGTGGTTGTATCTACACAACTCCCATTTGTTTCAAACATGAGGGGAAAAAAAACTCTTAGCAGGCTTTGTGGGGAAGTGCAACGTGACTTGTTAAAAAGCCTGGTCAAGGACACCAGACGAGAGATGAGGAAGGGATTTGTTTATGATAGGGTTTTTTTAGTTTGCTTTTGTAAACTGATTCAATCCATTAAAGAAGGAAGCTGTAGCATGGCTGAAACATGTTGGATTCACTGTCTAACACCTACAGCGACTCCTCGACTGAGGCAGATCAAATTCCTGCATTGATACAGATGTGTCAGTCAGGAAATACAGATACTTGCACATTAATACCTATAAGACATCAGATGCTTCTATTCCCTTCTGGTCTGAGAAAAAAAGTTCAGCAGGCATTACATGGGTCATTTCACACAGTCAATCAAACTTTAAGATAAACTTCATCTGAAACCCAACACTTTGTGGTTTTGTTCAGTGTGGACAACTCTGGAGAGCTTATGCTCTGAAATAGGTCTTTCTCATTTCCTGTGTCCCTTCTGGGTAGAAATGATAACACTCCCCAGCACAACTTAGCTGGTGGATCTAAGACTACCCAGCCAAAAAAAACCCTCTCACGCTTGGCTGTCATTTAGCCCTGGCAGCAGCTAACCTCACTGTGTGCTTCCAGCCTTAGCCAGAGGCGTTGTCTGCAGTAAGAGTCCTATTTCCATGCAGACACTGACCTGCAACTTCACATTACCTCTGTTTGTCCCCTCTGCAGTCTGATCAGGTCAAAATTGTCATGGTCTTCTCTGTACGGCCTCTTACAAAACCATGGGCACCTAATGCAGCCATGAACAGATCCTTTTTGTTTCAAATAAACAGGTATGATGCCTGAGTCACTTTTTGGATGGCACAAGTCTAAATAATAGAGCTGTCATCTGTGGGGAGCTGAAGGGCCTCGATTCAGTGTTCATCAGGAGACTCCCCCGCTGGTCCTGCCAGGAGCCTGCTCCAAAAATTTGGCTGTCCAGGGGTGACGGCAGCCCCCACCTTCACCTCTGAAACTGCGCTGCTGCACTAGCAAAGAGCTCAGTGCTCCTGGGGCAGGAAAGGATGCAAAAAGAAGTCTCCTGTCAGTCACCACGTTGGTGGAGGAGGCTGCTGTTTAGTCTCCATCCCTAGAGAAAATCTACCCAGCAGGGTGATGTTAAAATGTGCAGTGCCTGGGGTAGGAGTCAGGACATGAATCTCACAGTTTCACACCTACGTTGGATGCCAGAGTCCTTAGACCTGTATGCAATCCTTCTGAAGATGGATCTTGGCCTCTCTGGGAGCATAAGTACTGGTTTCAGTGTCTTCATTCAGAAATGTTTGCCTCTCATTTCCCTTTTTGCACTCTTCAGCGATGTATGTAAGGAGACAGAAAAGCTGAGTTGGATTTGCTCAGTCATTTCTCGGCTTTTTTGTCCCATCAAGTTAAATTGTCTTGAGCAATGCCTCCTGTGAATGATTATTTTCAGCCTATCCTACCCATTAGGAAGATTTTTTTCTTGATACACGTCCCAAAACCTCCATTTCTTAATTCCATCCCATTATGTCTACTTATCCCCTTACATAAGCAACTTTTTATTCCCTAACTGCATCTCAAATCCATGTGCCCACTTACCAGTTTCATGCAGAATAGTACATATTCAATTAACTTATTTTTTTCTTCTGAAGAAACCTTTTTACCCACAGATTGCTTCTGGTAGTTTTACTGGGATAAGGGAATACAAAAACGGCCTAAAGCTACTAAACCTGAGCTCTGACAAAGCAAGGGTCCTGCAGCAGTAACTGCAAACATAATCAAGATGAAAATAAGAATTTCAGGAGACTTTAGTCACATTTAAAAACCCCACTAATTTACTTGGAAATTATTTGCAACTCTGTTTAATTCAGTTACTGATTTAATCAAGTGAGTAGCAATTTCTGAGGCTCACAACATTATTATCCTGTCAAGTTTCTGGCATAAGTGCAGCTACCTGAGCAGAAAAATAGGTTTGCTCACCTCTGCTACATTTCTTGCTATAGCTGGTACAAATTCTACCAAAGAAAACACTTTTCCATATATAAACCAAACTTAAAGTAGGATATTTTCATCAGCTGATCTGTCCACACAGCTTTCAAAAGACCCATAAAAGCTGTTCTGGTCCATATGAACATATAATATCAATTGAATCAATTTACAAACCAAATGTTAAGCTAATGATTTAAGTTAATGATTAAGCTAATGATGAAGTTAATGATTATGATCTGTACACGCATTGTCAAAATGGTGATTCTCATTATTTTACAGCCTTATTTTCTAAAGGTGATCCCTTTAAACCAGCACTGCCCTTTTAAAATTAACTGTTCTAGAAAACACTTGATAAACATATAGCAAGAAACTCCAGAAAAATTGTCATACACTTTCTCTCACCTTAAGTAAATGATATAAAAAAAAATTCCCTATCTATCTGTTATCATATGGAACCACAGATAAAGCTTCTGCATTTCTTTAGCGCATTTGTTCATCATAAACGTTTTCATTAACATTAATCAAGATTGTCTTTAATTTTCTTGAAAACAGTTAACCTGAGCCTTAGGAACCAGTTAGTTTCTTTGCAGAGCTGCTTTTGGAAAGAATGAAAGTGCTTCAAACTTTTGGCAGTTTTACCTTGCTTCATTTAAAAGTTTAGTATAACACAATTTCACATTGATTTTTTTTTCCCCTCCCCAGTCACGCCAAATTTATGCTGATGTCACCTGGAGTACATCATCAGCAGGCTCAAGACATTGTGTCCTAAGACTTGTAAATATTTTCAATCATGTCAGACAAGCAACTGTTAGAACAAGTAGAAAACACCCAGTGCAATACCCATCAGTAAGGTCCTTTTAGTCTAAAACTTAGGGGAGAAAGTACACCTAATACCACGCCCTCATGATTTAGTAGCGTGAACGAGCTCAATATACCTCATCTTCAAAATATCATCTGTCTCACTCCAGCTTTCCTTGCTTTTGAAAGCCTCTATAATCTGTCAACTCCCTGTTCAGCCGAGTTAACAGGACACTTAAAGAATTTAAGAAAAAATGGATGTAATCATTTTTGCAGTGGTCCTTTCTCCTATGGTTGCATGTAGCTTAAGCAAGGATAACCCTGGATGCTGGATACACCCCGCTCAGACATATTAATCAGAGAAAGAGCAGTTGTACTTGAAGCTGAACACTCCCAAAGAAAAGCATCCGTGTACTCCTCCCTCCCTCCTACCTTTACTCTCATCTATAAACCAAGCAAGAAATAAACCAGATCCCCTCTGACTTTCACCATCAGTACTGTAGATAATCCCGCTTTGGTAACAATTCATACGGGTAATAATCAATCAAAGGGAGCTGATTAATGGCAGTAAGAAAATGCACTGCGACAAAAGACTTTCCCTTGCACCCTGGCTTCTATTCAGAAAATTGTCAGGACAAGCACCTGCTCAGGCTAACTGCTGACAAATGTAAGATAAACAGCCTGTTATCACAACCACCTCCCCTCACGTTTAAGACAGGGATGCAATTAAAGCCTTAAGTATTACACAGAATGTGACATCCATTTATTGGTCTTGTTTCACACAAATAGGGATTTATCTCATTTCATACATGCAGATGTTGTTATGAAAGACTCACATTTGAGGATCAGTCAGGCCTGGGAAATTTCTAGGTGCAGAAGTTATAGGAAGGCTACAGAAGAAGAAATGCCTCATTTTTTGCCCACTGGCAGGTGCTGTGGCAGAGCCTGTCTGTGACAAGAGGCATGGGACAGTGCAAAGCTGCTGGGGCAGGGATGGGAGCTGGAGGTCAGAGATATCAACCAATACCTACCCACAGCCAGGAGTATTTCCCACCATGCACAGCTGGAAGAGCCATACTTGGCTGGGAAGAAGCAACAAAGGAGATAGAAAACACCATACTGAGTGCAACCAAATGTCCACCCAAGCCCCTGTCCTCCCTCCACCACTGCTCACAGAAAATACTCGTGGCAAAAGCATGATATGCAGCGCAGCAGAAGGGCACTTCTCTGTATCATTTATGGCTTTATAAACCTATATTATACCTCCCTTCCACTCTTTTCTCCAAGCTGAAGAGATTAGTCTATTCAGCTTCATAGCAAGTAGAAGTCATTTTGCACCTCTGACCAAGCTTGCCACCTTTGTCTGTACCCCTACTCCTAGATCCACTTTAAGATCAAGTGACCGCGGTATTCAAACCACAGCACACAGGGACACCATACCTGCCGGTGATCCGCCTTGTCTGACTGTTGCCTGATAATCCCTGATATCCTTATTGCCTTTTTAACTCACCTCACAGCACTGAGATCGTATTTTTACAGAACTCTCCACCATCACCCCAGATTTCCTTTCCTGAGTGGCAGAAGGCAAAAAGAGCCTATACATTTGTATGTGTACAAAAGGGTATACACAGGAGGCCATTTTATTCAACGAGCATGACTCTGTAATAAAAAGAGGAATTCTGCTAACTAGCAAGGAGGAGTTGAAGGGCCAAATCCTGACATTAACTGTTTGAGTAAAGAACTGGAATATTTTCCCTGAAATACAATAAGCAGATAATCAGCCACTGGTGGCTGGCCAACCTACATTACCTGGCCCTATATGTTTACATTCAAGCACACAGATTCTGAAAAGAGATCATCAAATGAAAACAGCTTGATGAAATCCTCTAATGAAATGTGGCTGGCAGCTCCCTGAGTTACAAGTGTTATCATGACATTGAGCGTTGCGGACAAATCCATTAGCAGCCAGGACACGCTAATGAGGTCTCAGCACTGTGCTAACAACCCACCCAGCTCCTGGGTTGTGCAGTAACTCCTCCAATGCCAAGACATCAGACAGACAAGTAAGAATTCATACACATGTTGTATGTCTCCTGTGAAGAGACTATAAGGCTGATATGAAGAGTTCAAAATAGTAAAAAGTGGAATTTACCACTTCATAAGTATGTTAACAACTTTTCAAGCAAGCATTTTGTTCTTACATCTCTGAACAAACCCATCAGAAATTATACCCTTATTTCCCCCATCAGGACGACTTTTGCTCTTAATTTCGTGACTTACAAAACAGGGCATTCAGAAACATGGTATCGCTCTTTTCCCTCTACTTTCACAATTTCTGGTTTGCAACAACAAGAAGAAAAGTGGTTAAATATTATTGAACACATATGTGATAAAGGAAATATCATAATTTGAATGCCATTTGCAAACTTCACATTATTCCTACTGCCTTTCTTCCTCTGCTGCCCATATGGAAGAGACCTGGGTATGGCTCAGCCATTCTAAGTCTGGCAGCATGCTACCTTCACCTTCTACAGCAATTTATTGAAATAAATTATGGCAATTTATTAAAATTAAATCTATTAATTATCTATTTAAAATATGAGAGAATATACTTTCTAAATAGGTAATTGGTCTGTTTGTACTGTACCAAAATATACCACCCTACACTTGTACCTTACACCTACCTAGCCCATCATTGTCAACAAACTTAATTTTGCAAACAGAAGGGAAAAATTATATAAAATTTAATCCTCAGGTGATTTAATATTGGGGGAAAATCACTATTTTATAGCAATTTATGGAAGACCTTAAACATAAATTTTACAATTAAAATCCTTGTAAGTAACTGTGATTTTTGTGCCACAAGATATTGTTCTTCAGTAGATTTTACTGATGAAGAATTAAAGTATTAAGTCTGCATTTGTTAGACTTTTGCAAGAATGCATTTGAATCTAGATACATGGAAAGGATCCATTTGTTAAATAAGAAATCAAGATGAGGTGAGTGCATCTCTTGAAATTATACCCATATGCAGAAATCTGTAACACCAAAGTTGGTGTGAAACTATATCTTAGAGTAGCTTTACCATAGAATAAGGAGTAGGTTCAGTAACTGCAAAATCATGGCCACTGTCTAACTGGGTAAGACAGTGGGAATTGGATGGTGTTAACACATAGGTAACAAAACTCAGTAAAAAGAAATCTGATGAAGCCCAGAGAAGAAAGTCCCAGAATCAACTCAAAGCATCCTCTAAGACGATCATTAGCAAAGACGAGATGTTCCGAAGAGGTGTTGTTGAGTAAAGCACTGAAACTGTCCCATGCACTGCAAATGCAACCATGATATAGAGATAAGATCTAATGTATGGGTAGCTGTCTCATGCAGGTCAGGAAGAAGTCAGCTCAAGTGTTTTCATTCAGCAAGCTCAGAAATACAGTAACAAATCAGGTCTGCGGGAAGGACCTTTCTGCCTATTGTAGTCAAAAGACTCAATGAACAATTTAATCTTAGTTAACTCCTTCTATCAGAGTGATACTTGCAGAGGCGAGCGCACATCTGATGGAAAAAAAGACTGAGAAGAGAGATTACTAAGTACATCTTCACTAAGAGAGAATAGTCCATTATAATAACTCTGTTTCTTGTAGCCATCTGTAATTCCTGCACCAAACTCAGTAAGTGGCTGTTGGACTAAAGCATCCCTGGTAAGGGACAGTGAAGTTTGCTTTAAACACTCAAAGTGAAGGCAAATCTGTCATCACTTGGGAAGTTATTTCAGTGGTCACTGATGGATTCAGTGTTTTTCTTTCTTTTCATACCCCAAGAAATTCTCAGACTCTGCTTTAGGAGGGCTGTAATTATGCTTTAGAATTTTACTTAGGAAAGCATCTATAGTTGCATAGAGAATTTACTTTTTGAGAAATTACATAAAACTTCACATCTCAGAGCACCAGTCAATCACTAGAGTTGACAAGGAATTACCTACAGATGCATGATTGCACTTGTAATGAATTTTTCTTTCTTTCACAACCAGTGTGAACAACAATGGAGCCATCATGGGAACTGACATCTCTCTGATGTCCTGGGCTTCTTTGCAGGTACGTGTTTCCTACAAAACGACAAATTTTCTTCCTATTGTATGGTAGAGCCAATTCAGGAATTTAAATGATATGAGGTGCGTAGGCTGTGGTGTCCAGTGCATGAAAGCAACACATAGCTGGATTAAAACTCCTCTCAATCTCCATGGCTGCATGGGCAGATGTGGATTAAACTGGAAGCAAAATGTCCTAACATTTCTAAATGTGAATGTTTTTAAAGCATTTATTTCTTGAGAACCTTTCCCTTCTAATGATCTCTTTGGGGCTGAGGAATCTGTTCACTTCAGAAGGTTTTGTTCTTCCACAATATAACATATATCCTATTAAAAAAAAAAAAAAAGAGAATCTCTCAAATCAGTGATTTTTCATTATTGTTTGCAACAGTGATTTTTGCAACAACTCATGAATCACCTGGTCCTTCCAACACAAGAAAGGAGTTACTACACTGAAATATC
>WEKW01006195.1:30330-51447 GCA_013389905.1 Sula dactylatra | reverse complement strand
AAAAAAAAGAAAAAAATCCAAACCAACAACAAACAGATGTATCCTAACTTTGACTTAATTTATGGTCACATTTCCATGAATATATAACTCCAAAGAAGGGAATGTCTTCCCCAGTAATTTTTAGTAGTTATTTTTAAAGTACTCTGGTCTCTTAAATGGCAAACTAAAAGACTGTATTTGGGAGAAAAAGGTAAATCCATTATGTGTTGTAATTTTCATGAGAAATCAAACCGTAGCGTTCCTGACCATAAAAATACACAATAACATGTATGCAACGTATGTCATTGTGTGTTAGTAGCCATTAATTCATCAGGCAAAGAAATAAAGTATTTATATTAATTATCAGTGAATGGGTTATTGATGTTCTTGTATTAGAAAAACTTATGATATTTATTAACATCTAAGCATCCAAAAAAAAAATGTTTTCAGTTGTACGTGCTTTGGACTTTCAGAATCTTTACAGCTATTTGAAGGTTCAAAGACCTAATTATACAACAAATACAAAATATATAACTTCATTATATAAAAATGGCTGAGTTTCAAATTATTAAAAAAATTTAATTTCATACAAAAATATCTTCTAAGTACTGAATTTCAATTACTAAGAAATATTTTTTCAGGTGCAAAAGGAATATTGCTTTAATTGGACAACATGAAAGATGAAAGACTGTTCAACAATATACAGGACAGGTGGTAATTTAATTGCCTAATTCTTGATCAAAGTATTTTAGGAAGCTAATAGTAAGAAATATTCAATCATACAATTCTCTGACAACCAGTCTATGCCAAGACTTTATACTAATCAAAGCTATTAAATCTTGGATTTCATATCTAGAGGTCAAGGGAATGCAGTACTGGAGTCCCAAATCGGTCTGGCAGTCTGAAGAGTGTCTAAGTACAGAGAAGAGACTTTATCACTTCCTTTGAGGGAACTTGTGAGGACTGTATCAGAAGGATGTTCTTTTTCAGAATGAACTTGTGCAGGTGAGATTAATTTATCTAACATTCCTTATAAAACCCCCCAAACCAACAAACAAACAAACAAACAAACAAACAAAACCAAAAAACCAAAACAAACAAAACCTTAGCAACTTAATTCACTTCAGTAATACAAAAAACTTCAATGCTAAAACTTTTCAAGCTTAACCTATATTTAATTTCTATTTCATTTTTCTACCTTTATTCCTAAGATTTTGGTTGTTCCCTATCTTTAAGAGGGAAAAAAGTAAAAGAAAACAGTGGAAATACATAAGCCTCTCCAGTCTTCTGCATCTGGCACAAAAGCAGATCTCAATGTACAACATGAGGAATGAGGTTGTATTTATAGCAGGAGTTAAGTAGAGTTAGTCCATCTGGGAGGACAACTTGGATGTGTGTAAAATATCTTAGACTGAAGATTCAGCAGGGACCAGGTTATTATCAAGATAAGTCTGTTGTGTTCAGACAGAGTACAAAGAGGCTACTGTACTGGTAACTCAAGAGGGATTTGAGGATTGCACCTTTTCAAACAGCTATGTTTTTTATCAACTACCTTCTATACACCGCATATTTCAAAGGACTGTGTTTTGTAGAAGGTGCTACAGTGACTGATAAGCGAATACTTCATCCATTCTCACAGAATGCAGTCTAAAAACAAGCAGTTGCTGCCACACAGACATTCCTCGAATTACAGACTATCACCAGTAATTGTGGCAGAGAAGGCCAGAGAAGAAAAGGATGTTAACAATGTGTATTTGACAAAAAAGGAGTCAGGGACAGTCTTTCTACAAGGGAGTCTTTCTACAAAAAATAAGCTATGTTTTGCTTTCTACAGATTTTTGTTTTCAACTTAATGGATGGTAGAAGAGCAAGTAATTTTTTTTTAATGACTTATTGAAAAGAAACATATCTGCTACAGGCCTTCAAACAGTATGTGCTGTTAATATTATTAGTTTCTTAAAAATGTGTTTCCCAACAGACAGTTTTAACCAATTCCAGAAGTAGTTCTGTAAGAGAAAAAGTGAAACCTGCTATGCTGTCACATGCACAGGCTTAACTCTCTGAAACAATAAGAAAAGATGTTTATTTCCTGTTATTTTCTTTCAACTGTAGTCTTTGTAGTTAGTGCATATGGTATACTCAGCTCAACATTTTCAGAGAGAAGGATAACATAAGCTGACAGTCTCCCTTTATATTGGGAAGTGGGAGCCACAGGGAAAGGGCAAAAGAAAATAGTTTCTGTGGAACAGACAGACCTTTTACCAGCAATAGCTTTCATTTTATATATTTCATGTATGACCTGTTGTGGAAAATCACTTTGTTCTGTGAAACATCTGTGGTATATTGCTGAGGAGAGGAGAGATGGATTATTGTGTTATACATAATATTTTTTTTCATCCTGTGGTTATTTGGTGCCAAACAGCAAAATTTAGGAACATACATAGGACAAATGCAGTCACTATAACTCTATTTTCTCCTCCTCCACCCTCCCAGAGAGTAGCATCCAGTACAAAATAAGCAGTAAACTTTCCTCCACATTGAATCACCACATTTTTTTAAGAGAACGTAAGGCAGATCAAATTGCAGAAAAATAAATACAACAATTTTCCCATTTACTGTATGTCATTATATGATAGCTTAATTTGATTCTCTTTTATATTGGATACTTCCACACCTTGGGTGAAAAATTGATATCAATGGGCTTGCCACAGTAGTGCTGGAGATTTTGGGATTTATCATATGGTAAAGTTGAGAAAACAGCCATCCCTCTGCTTCACTTTATGAAGTGTCACTGCAAGTTCTGGAGCTGAATAGGGCCGAGTATTTTTTGTATTTGTCACCTTGCAGTGGTAGACGCTGCAGGTAGGTGATATGGGCAAATCTGTCATGCAACAGGAATGCCAGTGATCCCAGGCAGGCCTGAGAAGGGGGTGTTGACTGGGACACTTGTGGCAGCACTTCATCCAGACCCTTTGTTGAATTTGGCGTGGGATCAGTACTGCATGTAGCAGATCTGCTGCAAATGGAATTGGCATGTGTCCAGTGGGCTGACTGATATGCCAACTACTGTTTCTATGGGAGTACTTGCTTTTTGTGGTGTGGGGTTTTTGTGGTTTTTTTTTTTTTTTTTTTTTTTTGTTAATTCCCCTAACAACTGTTGCCTTTTTACCAGTCTTCACTGAAAGGCAGATTGACTGGTTTACTGTTTTTTTTTCTTGCTATGAAAACTTCAGCTTGTCATTTTAATTATGAATCTATGGGGGACCCTTATACACAGCAAATTGTATCCAAAACTGCCTGAAGCACTTCATAATCTATGGTAATGCATATTTCAGTTAGTCATTGGTGCTGACTCCTCATTGAAATGGAAATTAAACACAATTGGTTGTTTGGTCATTTAAGCATTGCTCTCATATTGTCACGTAAGCCTTACTATCAACTGAAAATAAATGATAATTTATGTCAGTGCATATTAATTGTATCAGACTGTCATGGCAACATTTACATAAACAATGATTGTGACATCAGATGGTCATATGACAGTTGCACCCTGAATTATTAAGTCTTTTAGTAAGCCAGTGATTTAGCTAGCCAAACCTTTGTCCTTTTCATTCCATGAGCAGTATTTGCAATTATAGTTTTTATGTGCATATGAAGCATTTCCTTGTGGACAGTGAGGTTTTTGAACAGTATGCAACCCAGGTTTGCATATTGAATGCTGAGGATCTAAAATGCTCTTCTTTCATTCAAAAGTACATATACAATTGCAGGATCTTAATCTATGCAAATGGTACCCATAAGTAGCAGCCAAAGTACTCTTATTTTGTATCGCTCCTGTGGCATTAAAAGTGTGATATAACATATGTGGCCTCTGCACTGTTCCAGTTCCAGATTTTACCACCAAATTACTATTCAACTTATTGTTTAGGGGCTTAACCATTGTAATTAATCATGTTGTAACTGTAGAAGGATACACAATACCTCATCCTTGTGCATTATTTAGATTATTTCTGTAGTGAAAGGCACAGGCAAGAGATTAATTAAATCAAATTAATTCTCTGATGAACAGAGAATTTATATGCAAAACTCAGGTTAGCATTAATGTAAGTTTGTTGCATAAATCACATCATAGACGTTGATAGGAGAGGTAAGGCTTTTAGTGACTTCCTTACAAGCTTTTGTACATCACTGCTGTTCAGATGGTCTTCATTGTTAGTGAGTGAATATTATTATAAAGTAACAAGTAGTTTCTGTCACAAGCTGTACATGAAAACTCACTGTACAGGCAAGCTATGCATACACTTACAATAAATACGGACACAAGCAAGCTTTTGATGCCATTATAATTGTGAATACATATGTGAAAAATAGCTCTGGTTATTTTTTGCTGGGTTTTCCTCTGAAAGATGTTATTTTTGTATATTACCAAAAAGGGTAAAAAGCAATTAATCATCTGAAGAGTCTTGCTGATGGGTAGCCTTTCTTCATATATTGAACTACATGATATGACCAAATAATTTGCCAGGTGATTCACAGTGAAATGAAACCCTAACCTGTTTTCTGTAGACGCTTGAAACTTATTACTAACATCAAAGTCTCATTGCTGAGTGTGAGTTGGTTACCACAGCTCTTCCTCAATTCTTTCTTCTTCTGAGGTGAACCCTCTGCTATGCGTCATCACTTCTCATTGGCTCCATTTAATAGCAGATTTTTCACTGATCTCCAGATTGATATTTTTCTCACTCTTAGCATTTTTCCTGATTATTTCCACTAGGACTGATAATAGCAATAAGTTATCCTGTAGGAGTGATAATAGTAATATGTTATCCAACATGGGTGAACAGTGCTTTTCCATTTACTGCACTCTTCTGCCTTTCCATTCCTTGAACAAAAGCCTCCTTACTTTGCAGTGTTCTTTCTCACGTGTATTGTAAATAAACCATCTTTTCTTACACCCCTGGGCATGTGTCCCTGCAGGGTTGGCCCATATCCCTTGTACTCTCATTAGTGAACACAATGTCTTGTCAAGTTCACAGTTTAGCTTTGAATTTTGAGAAAGTGCTTTTTTTGTATTAAAAAAAATTAATTCATGAGAGATTAAGAAATTTTATAATCAGATGTGAATTTTCAGGTTTTGTCATCTGCAGTAAATCAGCTAACTCAACATCTTCACAAGGCATATATTTTAAAATATTGTTTAAATTTTTTAAAATTATGAAAGTAAATATATTGGGATCCCAGTCTGTGAGTAACTGACTGCCAAAATTACATTTTTCAATGTTCTTCAGCTGATTCTTCAACTGCACATCTAAAATTATTATAAAAGATGTCATTCATAATTAGCCTAGTGTTTTCATGTAGTTTTAGACAGCAAACCTCACTCTCCAGTCTGCTTTTCATTTTTGTCTCATAAAACAGGGAAAAGGTAAAGACCGATATCTGGCACTGGAACAGGCTACACAGAAAGGTGGTGGAGTCACCATCCCTGGAGGAGTTCAAAAAACGTGTAGTTGTGGCACTTCGGGACATGGTTTAGGAGACATGGTAGTGTTGGGTTGACGGTTGGACTTGATGATCCTAGAGGTCTTTTCCAACCTCAATGATTCTGTGTTTCTATGATTCCATGATATGGTAGAGGGTCCCTTCACTAAGAGTTGTTGCTGATACATCAAGGGCCATTGTATAAACAACCTCATTCTAGGGAGGTGTTCCATCCTGGCTACTTACCTAGCTAATTTTGTGCTTTGTAATCATTATTTATTTGAATATATGTCACTAGCCATTGGAATAATATGTAAAAGGAAAACTTACCTATTAGAAGTTTATCCAGTGTCAGTATAAGGTTAACAGTTATTCCCCAGTCTACAGTCATGACCATAGTCATGACCCTCAGTGTGGCTCCTTCTGTTGCAACACAGATGAAGAATAGCTATCTAAACAATCATGAAATGAGCATCACACTGTTCCTATGGCTCAGTGTTGTGCTTGTGTATGCATATGATCTCAGGAACTCTCTTGCAAATAATTCATTAATTACCACCAGGAGTTCCATCTTCTGATAGTCGGCTGTATATTTTCATGATATTCTAAAGACAAATGCCATTCTTTAATGAAAATAAAACCCAAATGAGATATCATAAGCTATTAAAACAAAAGTGATTATTATGTAAAGTGAAACAAGTGACTTAGTATTGGAGGTGTACACTTCTGAATCCTGAATTGCTCGGGGAATTGTGGGAATGTGGCAATGAATGCAAAATGTGGAAGCAGCAAAAAAGCTAATATTTTTGAGAGATGGTTGACAGCAATTATCATGAGCAATGACTGACTATTGGTCTTACTTTGTCTTTACATATTTTTTTTGCTTATTTTTCCTCTTTTGAAACATTAACTCCAGACACTCATTTGTAAAATAGTAGCATCTTTCAATTGTCTGAAAGGCATAGTCTTCACTAACACTTCCTAAAACTTTTTCCATCTCTTGCATATCAGAGAACATCTATGAATAAGTAGTTTATAACTTTAATAATAACTTATACTTCAGTTACCACTTGGTAAAAAACTTACAGTGTTTTTTTTCTCTTGCATCAGAATTGTTTTAAGTACTAGCTCTCAGGAGTTCTATCCCTTACTCAGAAGAAATATTTGCAAAAACATACTTAAAAAGCTGAACACCTTTGTCCATAAATGATTAAGTCTACATTCCTGTGTTTGTTCTTGTCATGTTATCCTTCTCCTAGTCCCATTTATGAAAACAAGAACAATATTGAAATTGGTTCTTCAGTAAAGAAAAGTACAGTTAAAAAATGTGTTGAAAAAGGGGAGTTTACACAGAGGAATATGTCATGGAAATGTCTGTGGGTGAGCCATAACAGAGGAAAAGTCTAGCAATAACTGTTTCAGACTCCGTTGCCAGCAAAAGTGCTAACTTCTCTGAACCAGCCGTGCATGGTAATAAGAAGGGGTGGGAAAAGAAGGGATATGGTGCTGAGAAGACACAGAGTGACGGCAAGAACCATTGACTGGAGAAACACTATGTAGAGGAAGGATAACTTACAAAAAAACCCAACCAACCAAAAAAAGACCCAAAACAAACAACCAAAAAAACAACAAACCTCAACAAAACAAAACTAAAAAACAACCCACCTGTTTCAGCAATGGAGTCAAAGAGAAAAATCAGGGAGGACAGCTAAGATAGGAGTAACAAGAGGAAGTAAGACTCCATGAGAAAGAGTAGGGGCTGCGCAGAAGGCAAATAAGATCTCGACAAACTGAAAAGGATAAGAAAAGAGAGGGAAATGGAGTCATGTAGCACTAGAAGTACATATAGAGCGGTAATATAGTAGAAACAGATCAACTTGGAAGAAATTATTCCTTTTCCAACCATAAGACAGTTTTTGTAGAGGAACATTTTCAGGCAAGTGTGGAAAACAATAAAGGTTTCTTTAGGAAAATATGTAGACTAACTGGAAGAAAACTAGAAGGCTGAGTTGGGAAATGGAGAAAAAATTACCTAAGTGCAGAAAAAACTTCGCTGTGATGTAGAATACTGGATAGGAAGGGATGAAAGGAAAACCTGATATGAAATATGAGTAAGGTGTTTAACAAGACAAAGTAAGAGAAGAAAGAAATAAAGGAAAGTACAGTGGCATTTTCAAGGAGGAAGAAAACTAAATGAAGAGAAGATAGTTAGGAAAATCATTTAAAGTAATGGAAAACATCAGAAGGAAAAATATAAAGTGATAAAGTAAGTAAAAAATAGAAAAGTAATCTAAAATAAAGAAAAATGGAGAAAAATGAAAAAAATATACCCCAACATACAGCTTCATATCATTTAATCATTCAAGAATATGACAAAACCACAAACTTCTTTTTTGGGCTCAGAAATGGAGAATATGAGCCTCTTGAAGGTTAGAGAGGGTTAATACTCTTGTTCTTGCTATTCCCTGACTGCAGAGATTAACATGGTTAGTGAAGTTGTTCTGAATTGAACAATTCCCCTGTCATCTGTAGTGTGTGTTGCAGCAGGGAACTGTGAGTAAGTAGGTAATGTTGGCAGCCAGACTCTCTGGTGAGCAGTGGAAGGGAATTTTAGCTGGAAGTTGCTTTTTATGTTCAGTGCTCACATCCTGGGAGGGAATAGTTTGTTATGTTTCTTCTGAAGCACTTAGCACACTTCTGAGTGCTGTAAAACTATTAATAATTATACATTAAAAATGTGTAACTGAATTCCATTTATGGATTTCTGTAAGCTACCTATTAAAATCAATCATTGAATATTTTTAAATCTGTTTAGATTAGGCATTAGATGCACCCCAGCTTCTCAAGTTGTCATGATTATGTTTATTGGACTAACTTGTAAAAATAAGGAAGCAGCTTTCAAAAATTACATTTACCTTATCAAACCATGGGGACATAATGAAAATACAGTAAATGATGCACTGGCAAGTTATTATTATAACTTAATTAATTCCAACAAGAAACAGGAAAATGAAGAAGTCTGACACACACTTTTTTCTTTTGCTTCTTTTTTTCTCTCTAAGTTTGGCTGCCACAGGAGCTTAATGTAATTCAGACTTGGAGATAGCATGAGATGATAACTCTGTAGATAGTTTGCTAGTTACCTCTTTCCTCACTCACCAGAGTTTCTAATAAACTCTGTATATTTCTAAGATTATGAAACAGTAGTTGTGACTAGAAAGGCAGTGTGGCATGTCTTCTAGTTGAAAATGATTAGTGTTTTTCTTCCTGGTTTGTTTTGTCAAGAATAAACCAAGAATCAAATATTATAGACCACTTGTAAGGATGATTTCTGTTTTTCTTTTAATTTAGCATTACTCTATTTTTAACAGCTCCCACAAATTATAGAGCACATTTTTCAGAGATTTTTAAGAGCTTTAAGAATCAAATGCATTGTTATGGGTCTGGCTAGGCTGGAGTTTATTTTCTTCATAGCAGCTTGTATGGTGGTGTGTTTTAGATTTGTGACCAAAATAATACTGATAGTACACCCACTGTTTTAGCTGTTGCTGAACAGTGTTTGCACAGCATAAAGTCCTTCTCTGTTTCTCACTCTCAGTGAATAGATTGGGGATGGGCAAAAGGAGGGAGTTCAGGGGGTTAGCCACCTTTTGACTGGGAACTGGCTGAACATCGCGCTGCTTGTGGGAGGTGAAGGGTGATTGCCATTGCATCACTTGCTTTGTTTCGTTTCCTTTTTCTCTTCTTCCACTTCTCCTTTACTTATGACAAATTGCAATTTGAGTTCTGCTTGGTCAGATAGACTCATTGCTCTTATGTTTCCTTTGCAGTCCTAATGCATTGGCTACTGAGCTGCACTACTCTTAACTTTTTTCTGGCACACTGAGTGAGCTGAGTTGTGCTGAGTATGCATAACCAGAGTAGATGACGTTATACCCTTCTTGGAGAAGGAACAAGAATGTTTTCTCACAGCTGATTTAACTGAAGTCCTGTTCAAACTAGAATTTGTGTGGCTGCACTAAGTTTTCACTGATCCCAAGCTCATATACCCAGCCTCATTGCTACCTTTATTATTACTGGCAAAGCACTGTATAATGTGCATTTGGAATCATAGAATCATAGACCAGTTTGGGTTGGAAGGGACCTTTAAAGATCATCTAGTCCAAACCCCCTGCAATGAGTAGGGACATATTCAACTAGATCAGGTTGGTCAGAGCCCCATACAACCTGTCCTCAAATGATTCCAGGGATAGGGCATCTACCACCTCTCTGGGCAACATCTTCCAGTGTTTCACCACCCTCATTGTAAAAAGTTTCTTCTTTATATCTAGTCTGAATCTACCCTCTTTTAGTTTAAAACCATCACCCCTCATCCTATCACAACAGGCTCTGCTAAAAAGTTTGTTCCCGTCTTTCTTCTAAGCACCCTTTAAGTACTGAAAATACTGTGCAGAAGTACTTATAGCTGTCTGTATGCAGAGATGTATATTAGCTAATACATACCTTTTTATCTGCTGGAGAAAAAGTGAGGGAAAGGGAATTTTTAGACACGGTTTGGCTAAGTATGTGTCATGCGTGGTGGGTTGACCCTGACTGGATGCCAGGTGCCCAACAAAGCTGCTCTATTACTCCTCAGCTGGCCAGGAGAGACAAAATATAATGAAAGGCTTATGGGTCAAGATAAAGACAGGGAGAGATCACTCAACAACTACTGTCATGGGCAAAACAGACTTAATGTGGGGAAAGCAGTTTAATTTATTACAAATAAAATCAGAGTAGGACAATGAGAAATAAAACCAAATCTTAAAAAAACACCTTCCCCCCACCCCTCCTTCTTTCCAGGCTTAACTTCACCTCCAATTTCTGTACCTCCACCCTGCCCTGAGTGGTGCAGGGGGGGCAGGGAATGAGGGTTTCACTCAGTTCATCACACTTGGCCTCTGCCACTCCTTCCTCCTCAGGGGAGGGCTCCTCACACTCTTCCCCTGCTCCAGCATGGGGTCCCTTCCACGATAGTCAGTCCTCCATGAACTTCTCCATTGTGAGTCCTTCCCACAGGCTGCAGTTCTTCACAAACTGCTCTAGCGTGGGTCCCTTTCCACGGGGTGCAGCCCTTCAGGAACAGACTGCTCCAGCGTGGGTCCCCCATGGGGCCTCAAGTCCTGACAGCAAACCTGCTTCAGTGTAGGCTCCTCTGTCCATGGGGCCACAGGTCCTGCCAGGAGCCTGTGCCAGTGTGGGCTTTCTTCCATGGGGTCACAGCTTCCTTCAGAGGACATCCCCCTGCTCCAGCGTGGGGCCCTCCACGGGCTGCAGGTGGATGTCTGCTGCACCGCTAACCTCCATGGGCTGCAGGGGGACAGCCGGCCTCACCATGGGCTTCACCATGGGCTGCAGGGGAATCTCTGCTCTGGCACCTGGAGACCTCTTCACTGACCTTGGTGTGTCTGCACAGTTGTTTCTCTCACATATTCTCACTCCTCTCTCTGGCTGCAGTTATACAGGTTTCTTTTCCCCCGTCTTAAATATGTTATCCCAGAGGTGCTATCACCATCGCTGATGGGTTCGGCCTTGGCCAGGGGCAGGTCTGTCTTGGAGCTGGCTGGCGTTGGCTCTACAGGATATAGGGGAAGCTTCCAGCAGCTTCTCACAGAAGCCACCCCCATAGCCTCCCTGCTACCAGAACCTTGTCATGCAAGCACAGTGCAACATGGTATTTCTCCTATGTCAATAAGACAAAAATCATCCACTCCTTTCTCCCTTTATGATAAACTGTATTGCATGGTGGTGTGTTGTGGTTGTGGAGTGGTGCTTGCAGTCCAGACAGCTAAGCTATTATATTAATCACTATTTGGAACAATACATTTTCTACATGTAGACATACATGGAGGTTCCATAGTTTGTACTCAGTTCATATAGCCTCAGTTTCCTACATACTAAATATATAGCACATTTCTCATAACAGATATTTTTTGATGCAGATACTATACAAATAGAAGGGTGGATTATTTTCTAATAATTAAACCAATTTCTTGTTGTATTTTGTTCTGGTGGTGGTTTTGTTTGTTTTTTTGGTTTTACAATTACGTTGCATTCAGGATCTAGTTTCTGAAAGTCTTATCACCACTTCTGAACATAATATATTGTCTCAGCAGTGTGAGGTGAAATACAAATCCAACAAGGCATACTGTCACTTATGCCTTGTTCAGTAGTTTACAGTACTGCTAAATACACAAACTATTAAATAAGAAGGTAGGAAAGAAACAAGAATGGAATGAATTTAGAAACATATTAACAAATTACATCATCTGGCATTATAATCCAGTTCCTACACTCTGCATTATTCACAGCCAGTCTATAATATAATATAATCTAAGATAATGCCTATATTATTAAACATTATTAAAAACTGAAGTGTCTTGTAAAAATTAAGATCCTGATAATATATAAACATTGTTTTCAAAAGTCTATAAAACACACAGAAAAGTATACTGAAACACTGAAATTTGGTGGTTAGAGTAGCTGCGAAGTTTGCATATCACTGGAGAAATACTCTTAAGAAAAATTTTGCTTTTTGATGCAGCTGTGTTGGATTTTTCTATGGTGCAGCCTATGGTGCTGGATGTAAGAGACTAGACATAAATTGAATAATCCAGCTTAAATATTAGCACATATTTATAATTTCTTCATTTTGAATTACTTCTTAAATTTTTTTAATCGCTAATTTAAATATGATACTATAACAAATACTCTGAATATTCCATGTGATAGTGAAAAATTCTCTGTGCCTTTATTCCATTCTTTTCCCCCCTTCCCCTTACTGTAAGTAGAACTGGAACCCCTTATTCAAAGAAAGATATGGTTGCTCTCCTTCAGTATATTTTGGGTGTTCAATCAGTCTTAGGATTTCTTTTCCTTTGGTTCTTGTGGTCTTCTAATTAGTCATCCAGTAGCTTTATTTGCTCTGCCATTCTGTTGATTATCTGTCTGTGTTGATTCAGTTTTTAAGATAGTGATTTGTTCTTCCATATCTAAGATACCTCCTGGTACTTCTGCAGTTGTAACACTCAGCTTCCCTAATTTATTGTCCATTTTAATTTCCACCATCATAAATTTTGAGTGCAGAATAATGGTAGAATTAATGCTAACTTTTGTGACAATTTATTTGCCTGCCTAGCTGGGAGGGAACGATTTCTGAATATTTCCTGAACAAGAACAAATCCTGAACATTTCCACTTTCCTGCAAAAAGTGTGTGTGTATATATATATGTGTGTGTGTGTATATATATATACACACACAAAAGAATTGTATCAGTGATACTCAAAACACATGCTGAAGACACTAGTAGCCCAGCATCTTCACCCTCTCAACTCATCTAATGCTTTGGAGATGTTGTTCAACATGAGCATAAGGAATGCTAAGAATTTTTACAGGCTTTCAGAGTTTCATGGGGTTGCCAGAGAGAGTAAGGCAATCAGTATTACAGCAGCTAATAAAGTTGTATATTTCCTACAGCTAATGAAGTATGTTTTGGGAGTTCCTTACAATAAGCTAATATAAAACAGAATTATCCAGGTAAATGATTAAAGTGGGAATGATCATGTATGAATTATATAATTCTCTGTCAGTGTAAGCAGCAAAACCTGAGGCTTTATATATCATTCAAGGTTGATGAAAAATTGAGAGTAAGTATTGACTGATGTATACAAATTTATGATTTATAACTTCATTGTTACTGGAAACAATTCACAATTATTTTGTGCATGCCAATCTCAGCTCAGTGTTTTAGCTAAAATAGTGTGTCCCACCTAAAAGTAATAAAATTGCAAGAAGTGGACTCAGTTCAAGGTTTTTTAATTGATATATTTTTTTTACCATTATAGAAACTGGATTTTAAATGAAGGGACTTAAACACTGGCTGCTATCCCCATTGCCATTCTTAACAGTGGAAGCAGTGGTGGGATTTTAGGAAAATACTGTTCTACAGGTGCATCACTGAGTCATTTGAAAATTTTAATGGTAATACTGGAAGAAGCACTTTCCACAAGATGGGATTTTGATCCCAACAGTCAGTTGGTATGAATCAGCACAGTTCATAGAAGAGTACAGCACAGCTGCAGGTCTTTGAAGTTTTCCCTTTACCTGGTTAGAGTTATGGGTTAGACTGCCTCTCTGAATGGAAAGTCACGTGATATACTTATTGCAGGACTGAAATGCTTTTTAACAGTGAGTAGTACAGTTAGCAGATCTGTCTGTAGGAAATGAAAGAGGAAGCAGTTACATGAAACTACCTGTGACCAACTCGCTTTTCTCCTAGTGAATCAGTTTACACGTACTTATTCAGAAACTACCTTGCTCATAGCTCACACCATTCCTGGTTCCAGGAATGCTTGAACCTGACCATGATTTCTCCAGACAAATAATAGGGATATTAGGTACTTCTTGAAAGTTATTATGACTCTGTCTAGACAAGTACTTACCCATGAAGTAATAAGCTGCCACTTTAAAGTCAAAGAGATTCCTTATCTGTTTAAGGTTAAGCACATGGTGAGGTGCCTGTGACATCTAAAACGTTATGATTTCTTGTTCTGAGCACTTAAGCTGCCTTTTCAGGTTGAGGCAGCTTTGCAGAATTTCTTTTGAACAAATCCAAGTTAAGAAGGATGTATACCTGAAATCAAGACCTGATGATATACATTTCTTCACTTTCAGAAATAAACCATTTTTAAAAAACAGATATATCTTTTAAATTTTCCATTGGCCTTCTGTTTGGAGTTTAGTGCTACTACCTTATTAATGGACTACAGAAAATAAAGATCCAAGTAACAATGAGATGTAACAGTAGAACCCATAGTTGTTTTCTTGGTCTCCTTTTAATTCAGAAATGTAGCAAAGTGTATGAGGTTATGCTTTGCTCAGCAAATTGTTTTGTTTTGAATTTGTTTTGTTATGAACATGACAGTACCACAGGAAAAAGTAGATTTTAACTAATTAGCTGTACGTATCTGGTTATCTACGTTTCCTGTCTAGTCAATGGGAAGACATAAATACATTTACAGGGATATTTTTCTCACTCATTCTAACACAGAGATCTAAAATCAGATTAACTATGATCTAAGACTACCCTCCTTTCCTCTTAATTTACGGTATAGCAGATATCTGAAGTAAGGTGAGAAAAATCCAAACCAATACACCAATATTGTAGGTTTAGGTCTTAATTTTTTAATACAAAATAGAGTACATATAATCTTTAAAAAAATCTAAATATTTAAATGTGTAGTCTTAAAGATAAATTGACTTCTTGTGAGCACATTGTGTGCCATAAAATGGACTGCTGATATATGATAATATGTTCCCTATTATGTTAATACGAGATTGGTTGCTCTGACATGATACACTGGTCTAATTACTTGTATTTTTCTCTCATGCTTCTCCATGAACAAAAAAATGTAGATAAAGCTTAGAATTTTTGTACTGGAAATTTATAAAATATATTTTATGTTTAATTTATAGATTTTGGATTCACCTATTTGATCAAATTCACCTGTCAGCCAATGAATCCTGCATTACTGTTTGATAAGGCTTTGTAGAGTGATCTGTGTATAATAATTTAAACTTTTTATAGAACAGAAAAAATGATTCTCCAGTGTCCAGTTAAATATTTGCTGCATGTGTTTGGTTTACCAGGAGTTTTGTGTTTTGCATTGAAAGTTAAATATTTATATATAGTTCTTTGTAATAAATGTACTTGAAGATTATTTGGTTTGGTTCAGATGATAAAAATAAATAAATAAGACCAGAATTTTTTAATTAAACCCCAAAATTACCAGCTTTTCTGATGATGTTATGTGAGTTCGAATTTATACATGTAAAATTTACTATTTTTAACTTATCTTTCATTTAAAAAATAACTGTATATGTTCTTCAGTAAATAGGAATAATTAAATCCTGAGCATAAATCTTATACAGAAACCTGTGGCAATCGTGTGGCTTAGGTAAAAACTTCTGAATCAGCATCTTAAGGGAAATGCTCTTTCAATTGATGTTGCTTCTGTAGCTATTTAAATCAAAATACTATTTAAGTTAAAGGAATGAAAAACATTCAGCTCTAAAACTGTTTCACAAAGGAACAGTAAAGGTAGTGACTGAAATACAATGTCCCAGTAATGAATGTAAATCTCAGCTTCTCTCTCAGTCACATATACACACAGGCTTACATACACAGTCCCCAACATTAGTTACTGCACATATATTCTGAAGAACTGTAAGCTTCTCTAAAGCTATTGATCTTCAGACTTTCTTAAATTAAACTGCCAGGTATCACTGTGTTCTTGATATGTTATTGATTTTCTTTGGAATGTTTTGGGGAAGAAAATGTGACAGAGCTGTAGGACAAATGGAAGGTCTCAGTTTTATTTAGTAGACAACTTCATTATGCAGCAGCTGACCACAACTATTTTGCTTCTTTCCCCAGCTTTCCTTTGAGTATTGTTGCTAAAATGAGGATATTTTTAGGGTGTTAACATATCCTTCTGAATCATCAGTTCTTTATTAATCTGATTCACAAAGGTTCTGAGCCCCTCAGGTGGCAGAACGCTCACCTGCTGCTTTAAGGCAGTTCTGACTTTGCTTTACATCCTTCAGAAACCGTGGGGGAAGAAAAAAAAAAGAACATCCAGCTCATCATAGATCTGCCTCTTGTTTATAGGCATTGTTCAATTCACAGACCTGATACAGAATTAAGTGTCACTCATCTGTAGTTCTCAGGGTCACCTTTATAAAAAGCTAGCTTTTTCACAACCAGTTTACTGATGCAGTGTTGCTGATTCAAAATGGATTGCACATTTTTGTTAGTAGCAGCAGAATCACTCTTTCAGAACTCTTACCTCTTTCAGCCAAAGAACTTGAAGTTTTATAATTTTTACTCCATCAAATCTTTTTGAAGTCTCCAATTTCTGACAACATTTAATCTTCATTACTGGGAATGAAAAGTGTTTGGCTAGACATTTACACCCGTGTTCTCTGGTGAAGCATGTTATGTGAGTATGAACACATATGTTTTGATATTCGCTAGTGTCTAAAGGCTTCACTTCAAGTGTAGGTGTCCTGCTATAACCTGCTTAAAGAGTAAAGCAAAGTCTATTTTCTACTCATTTTAAGATTTAGTTAGGAAAAAAAAAAAGAAATTGAAATTAATAATAATATGGAATGGGGAGAGAGAGCACAACATGCTTACAATAGTGTAGATTAAACTTTTTTTTGCATTTACTCCAAACAATTCAGGTTTTGCCTTCTTATCAATAACTTCTAACTAAACAGTTATTTGCTGCTTTCAATTTTTGCATCATTAGCTTGTGTACAATTATGTTCACCATCATAGCTGTAATCTGTGCTTCTGTACTGGTGCTGGCCAGGACAGAGTAAATTTTCTTCATAGTAGCTTGTATGGGGAAATGTCTTGGATTTGTGATGAAAATAGTGTTGATAACACACTGATGTTTTAGCTGTTGCTGAGCAGTGCTTGCACAGCATCAAGGCCTTTTCTGCTTCTCAGAGCACCCCACCAGCGAGCAGGCTGGGGGTGCACAAGAATTCAGGAGGGAACACAGCTGGGAAAGCTGACCCCAACTGGCCCAAAGGATATCTCATACCATAAGACATCACGCTCAGCATATAAAGCTGTGTGGAAGAAGGAGGAAGGAAAGGGTGTTTGGAGTTGTGAAGTCCATCTTCCCAAGTAAAGGAACCATTACGCATTCCTGGAGATGGCTGAACACCTGCCTGGCAACGGGAAGTGGTGAATTAATTCCTTGTTTTGCTTTGCTTGTGCGTGGACAGCTTTTTCTTTACCTATTAAACTGTCTTTATCTCAAATAATAGATTTTTGCACCTCTCTGATTCTCTTCCCCATCCCACAGCAGGGGGACTGAATGAGCATTGTGAGGCTGACCTGCCTGATGGGGTTAAACCACCACAGCTTGTTAAATGATCTGTAAGTCACCACTTACGTTGATTTCCTTGGTGCTATTAATATAGTTAAAGTTTTTGCTACCTCTTTTCCCCACCCCCCGAAGTTTGTTTATAATTTTATATGCTTTATTGTTTGGTCTGTGAATTTCTTTCTTCCAGATTAAGTATTAGCAGCCATAGCTAGTTTGGCTGCTGAAAGTATGTCTTTTTTCTTGACTTATTATCCTGCTTAGAGTTATCTGAGGTGGCATTCATCCTGTTTATTTTCATTCTTTTAAAATTTCAGTCTCAAGGAGGAGAAAGATTCCACCAAGGAGTAATACACTTTACGCCATGGTAGGTTCTATATCACTGGGGTAAATCACCTTCTGAAAATACTTTTCTCTCCATCAGTCACCAGGAGAGCTCAGAATGACTAACTGCTTAACTTTACGTAGATGAAATAACTTTTTGGTGGCAAAGTAAGACAGGTAAGATGGTGGCCACTAAGAGTGTCTAAAGGACATCGGTTCTTTCTCCTTCTAAACAACCTCTTTTTATTTTTTTTAAGTTCCCCAATCAAGTTTTCTTTTTGATTTTGTTTTCAATGTCTCACAGAAGGATACTGAGTGTAATTATACTGCAAATGTTGTCTTAATTACTAAGTTCTGTTGAAAGCAGTACAATTTATCTCACCTAATTGTTGCCATCTAAAGATTAAGAATTGGGAAGGAAAGCAAGTCTCTTCAAACCTGTTCCAGCTTTCTGCAACCATAAATCACTTATGGCTCTTACCTTGCTATATAGAAAATATAGGTTGAAATTAGATGGCTAAGGTGACAATTATATATTAAATTTATGTTTTAGACATGGTAAATATCACTTATTTTTTTCCTTGAAGAGCAGCTGACTGAGCTTGGATCCAGTCAAAAATTACCATATGTAGTGGTACGGAATGGAATAGAATAAATGGAATTCCATTTAATAATATTTAATATATAATTTAACAATACCTCCCTCTGTGTTTTCCCTGAGTATAAAATTACTTAGCAGCCTCAGGGTCTTTGAATGGTGTTGCAGTACGCAGCATACTAAAACATATATCACTAGGAAAAGACTACTTCAACGTTTTTGCGAGTACCATAAAAATCCTAGGCTCCAAGCACACAAACTCAAATGTATCTAGAATCTGCAGAATGAATAAATTTGTAAGAGTTCTCCATCAACATCACCATCATTCACCTGTGTTATGTATGCATGTTATTTCAAAATCTTTTTTATAAAAATTCTGGCCCAAAATAATATGATTCTTTCTTAGTTAAGAAAACATAAAAAATAATTATGATTCCGTATTGAGTAATGTGTCCAGGAGAACCCTGTGAAATAACTTATGCTGCCATTGTGATTATACATAAAGACTGACACTAACTTTGGTTATTTGGTGAAGATGTAAGAAAATATACACTTAATATACTAAGAGTTACTCAAAAGGAAAGGATAAAATTAAATACAAAGCTTTCACTACAACTTAAAAATTCTAGCAGATATATGGATAGTAATATCTTTTGAATGGTGATGTAAGTTTTTAATTTTCATTTTGCAAGCATTTCCTTTTATGGCACTTTATTGTCATAAGCAATGGTTACTGCTTCAAAAGGTTTTCCTTGAATTATCACCATGTAAACAATTTTGTCACAATTTGGAAGGTTCCGTGCATATTCTTTGGTTTAAAAAAATTCTGACATAGGTGAATAAATTACTGCACTTTGATGGAAAAAAAAATGAAATCCACATGGTTAATACTTAAAATTCTTTCTTTAGAAGGCTGCATTATTTTGAGAATAAATAACAGCTGTATCTGGTTTATTAGCTTTTATTTGGCATCACTGCCCACAGAAGTGCTTTTACTTTCCAGACTGATTTTGAGCTTTGTCAATAGTGTAATTTTTGGTTGTTAGATAAGTAATTGCTTGCTGATACAACCATAGAATACTGTACTTTCAAACTGAAAGATTGTATGCAGCAGTGGAATGAAGCAGAATCCTTAGATTCAGGCATCAGAGGTAGTGGTAGGTCTACACCTATAGTAAAATCTTGGATATTTTAGTTTCTGGCAGTGGTGTAAATGATACTGTTTTCAGTATTTGCTGTGTGTCAGTATGTGACAAAGGTTCACACTTTCTGAGAGCTTACAGTGACAGAAATAGCTACTGGAAAATTTTCTAAATGGGAAGGAATTGCCTTAAGTCTGAACTGATCTTGCATTTTCCACAGGAAAAAAAAGCATTACATCTTGAGCTTCTCCACCCACAGATCCCCACATACAGACCTAGGAAATCTTAAAGTGATAGCAGCGTTGTGGTCAAGGAGAGTTTTTAAGTTCCCTGAAACAAGGCTTAACCTTTGCCTTGGTAACTGCTACAGCATGCATCTGAATACATATGAAAATCATAGTATACAAAAAGTATGGAAAAAATTGAATAAGGATAGTATAATTCTGGAAATGAACTTGAAGTAGTACATGTGATTGCAATCTTTTTTTTTTTCCTTGCATGCTGAAACACTTGGTTTTGAATATCTGTTCTTCTGTATAGAGAGGCAATTTTTGTTATTTGGTTTTTCCTCTTACACTCATGTAAGGGACTTACACACTGTGCTGCCTCCTGGGGCCTTTCTATTTTAATTATTTTAAAGTGACTGATCAATCTGTCTTACTAGCATAATTTTTTCCTCTTTGTAAACAGTGATTTCTGAAGACAAATCAAGAATATTAAGTAGTTATCTAGTGAAATCACCTAGCAAATCAGACTTAAAAATAGCTTAGTCAAAATGCTGTCTCTAAATAGGTTATGTGAAGTTTCTGAATGGACTTACAAATTTTAACTCTGAGTTGGATTTGTTTGGATTTAAAGATCTAGTTGTTCACATATTTCTATGCCCTGTATATAGAGGCAACAAACGCCTTTCTGCCTTTCTTACAAACTAAACATGTAATAGATTGTTTATCTTGGGCTAATTTCTCTCTTGCTTCCCACTCTACACAGTACAGTTTTATGAACTAATGTCAGATAAACTATTTTCACACATAAATTTAGATGTTTCTAAGCACCTTGTAGAATCAGAACCAGTTTTAGAGTTTTAGGGGTCATAAAAATTATTTCATCATATAAATCCATTTAAACCAATTATTCTTTGTATATTTTAATTCCTTTCTGTGATGGCTGTGACTGATAATATAGTTATAATATTAGAAATGTGGACCATATTAAGAGTATACAATGTCACTTTTGAAGCTATAGATAATTCTTTAAATATCTGTCCTACCTTAAGACTTCAGTTATTTATGTAATAAAAAGACATCTCATAATCCAGCTGAGTTAGTGTTGAAATTGGTTAAGTACAAGCGTCACTTAACTGTGTTATGTTTAGCTTTGGTATGTACAGTTAATTTGCAACTCCTAAAGCATGTGTTCTTCCAATCCCTTCAACTGCTGGTCATGCTATACAAGGTATTACCCATTCCGTCTCTCTCTCCCAAAGTCAAATGCTCTTGCTACAGGGAAATTAATCCTTATCACACATTTTTAAAAGGTCAGTTTTTGAAGTCAGATAAGGAAAAAAAAATGAGTTAAGTGGGTTTCTTTCTTTCTTTCTTTCTTTCTTTTTCTTTTAGCATTAGCAAAAAAAAATTTACTGTTTTAGAATTG
>WEKW01006195.1:8640-29579 GCA_013389905.1 Sula dactylatra | reverse complement strand
GTATTTATACAGAGATAGGAAAGGTTAGATGGAAAGCATGCTATCATATATAAAAGTGCATAAGATTTTACGTAATGACACTCTGCCTCTAAAGTAGTATTCAAGTCAGTTTAGCTCAATAATCAGATTTACTGAATTGATATAATGGGTCAACAGTGACCACAGATAAGGTGAATCAGATAATACAGTGATTCTGACAGTTGTTTTATCCATGTGTGGTTTCAATATTTTTGCTTTTGTAAATATTTGGTAGGAATGTCAGGACAGTTTGTTGATACACAGTGCGAAATATATTATTTCCCACTGCTGTAGTGTGAAAGAACCCACCCCACCCCTCCAGAAATAAACCAAGCTCCCCCACCCCCAATAATGTCTTTCTTTGATATAAAAGAACTGATCAAACTCTCCTTAATTACAGGAATTCAAACTCCCTTTACCTGCCTTTACGCTCAACGGACTCTCTACATATACTCTGTATAATGTAATTGGAAAACATAATGTTCAGAAATGCATAATCTCTGTTAGAAAAAGTAGTCAAAATTTTGGTTTAATTAGTAGCAGATCTATTCCTTTCCATATCCATTTGAAACACAAAATAATACTTTCTGTTGTGGAAGGATAGCACAAGTGTAGCTCACCTAAATATAATAATGAGCACTGAGGTGAAGAAGGCATTAAAGATGAAGCTTGTTAATAACAGAAAACATTCGTTGCAGGTTAATAATCTTCCATTGATTGGGTTATTGATGCTATTCCCAAGAAGTGAGTACAGTAATTTACAGGAAAATTAATACTTCTTCATTTCCACTCTTAAATACTAGTACGTCATGACATAACAAAAGAAGAGGATGATATGCCACCTAGGTAATTTAGTTGCAGATCCATTCCTATGAATCACAGCAAAGTAATTAATCTTTTACCTAGGAGAGAGTACTAGTGATATTAATAAAACATGGGAACAGTAATCATTTTTATATAAGGAAAAGAAAGTACCTCTCTTAGGGGGGATTAATACTTTGGCAGAAATATGGAGAAATGGAATTTTGCTATCAGTGTATCAAATGTCTCATTAATGGATGTTTCTACTGTACAACATGCACAGATGCAGGAACTGAACCTGGATGAATGTATACTAAATTTTTAAGTGTTGCAACAATAAGATTTGTAGAAAGTTTCCTACTTTGTATGCGTCATGTACTGCATTCTGTCTAATTGTTTTTTCATGGATTTGGAGACACATTCTACAGATAGGAGTGCATCTGTTTTCCCCAAGACACACATTATTCTGATTAAATATTTGAAATTAAGATTGAGTGATTCCATGTGTTAGTTTTGATTATGCTGGTTGGTTCAATGAAAAAAAAAAATTGCCAATTGTTTATAAGTGTTTCAAAAATCTGAAGTGGTATGACTTTGTGATTAAAATTGCTTAATTAGCATTTCCTGAAATACTAGGAATTAACCAAAGACCAGAATTACTCTAAGATTATCTGAAAGTTTTACACTAAAACCCATAGGATTTTAGATTTTTTTTTTTTGGCATACCTATATAACTGGGAGACCAAAGTAGTTAATTTTGACTCTATAAGTAAGGTAAATTTTCTTGCTAATTTGCAATGTGAGCTGATTCCTAAAATGTGGCCTTGTATTCTTTATAGTCTCTCTGTCTGAGAGTTTTGGTTTAAACAATATTTGCTGAGTGACTACTATAGGACCTATTAAAAAAGCCAAAGCAGAACAAACTCAAATTCTTCTACTTTCAGAAATAGAATCATAGAATCATAGAATCATAGAACATTTTGGGTCGGAAGGGACCCTGAAGGTCATCTAGTTGTCTTGGTTTAAGCCCAGCCAGTAAGTGACCACCAGAGTTGCTCTTTCACTCCCCCTGCTGTGGGATGGGGAAAAGAATCAAAATGGTAAAAGTAGAAAAAACTCATGGGTTGAGATAAAGACAGTTTAATAGGTAAAGAAAAAGCTGTCCACGCACAAGCAAAGCAAAACAAGGAATTAATTCACCACTTCCCGTTGCCAGGCAGGTGTTCAGCCATCTCCAGGAATGCGTAATGGTTCCTTTACTTGGGAAGATGGACTTCACAACTCCAAACACCCTTTCCTTCCTCCTTCTTCCACACAGCTTTATATGCTGAGCGTGATGTCTTATGGTATGGGATATCCTCTGGGTCAGTTGGGGTCAGCTTTCCCAGCTATGTCCCCTCCTGAATTCTTGTGCACCCCCAGCCTGCTCGCTGGTGGGGTGCTCTGAGAAGCAGAAAAGGCCTTGATGCTGTGCAAGCACTGCTCAGCAACAGCTAAAACATCAGTGTGTTATCAACACTATTTTCATCACAAATCCAAGACATTTCCCCATACAAGCTACTATGAAGAAAATTTACTCTGTCCTGTCCAGCACCAGCTCATAGTCCAACACCCCTGCAATGAGCAGGGACATCTTCAACTAGTTCAGATTTCTCAGAACCCCGTCCAACCTGACCTTGAATGTTTCCAGGGATGGGGCATCTACCACCTCTCTGGGAAACATCTTCTGGTGTTTCACCACCCTTGTTATAAAAAATTTCTTCTGTATATCTAGTCTGAATCTAGTTTGTCCCCATCTTTCTTACATGCCCCTTCTAAGTATTGAAAGGCCGCAATAAGGTCTCCCTGGAACCTTCTTTTCTCCAGGCTGAATAACCTCAACTCTCTCAGCCTTTCTTCACAGGGGAGGTGTTTCATCCCTCTGACCATTTTTGTGGCCCTCCTCTGGACCCACTCCAATAGTTCCACGACCTTCTTGTGTTGAGGGCTCCAGAGCTGGATGCAGCACTCCAGGTAGGGTCTCACTAGAGCAGACCAGAGGGACAGAATCACCTCCTTTGACCTGCTGGCCACATAGGGTTAGAAAAAAAAAATGTTGCTATGTCTTTTAGAAAAATCAATACCAAAAAGAGATTATCGACCTTTCCATTGAGCAGTTCTAGAACCCTGATACTTGAAAGTAGGAATTTGACATTTTCTACATATTATTTTTACATTGGGAACATGTTTTACTGCCCTTATCGAAATCCACAAAATATTGGCCAGATGAGAAACTGCTGAAAAAATTAGTTTGCCTGTGTTTGTTGGAGCCTTCTTAGACTTTCACATCAAAAATCTCTGAAGACTGCAATGAGGTGAGCTGGATTTTCTCTGACTATTCCCAGATTCTTCAAGATATAGAGAATACAAACATCAAAAAACAAGAGGAGGAAATTGTATTACTTGCACCCTGTGTTATGTGCAGAATCCAAGAAGCATAAGTTGGTTTGAATACAGAGAAGAGAGGAGCCAGAGTTGGAATACGGTATATAGTACAAAGCCTGAGTGAGGATCTGGCATGGGACATCAAGTATAGGAAAATGGAGGAGAATGGTTGGAGAACTAAGTTAAGAAGTAAACAGAAACATTGAATAGGAAATAACAACTGAAAAATGGATGTTGAAAAAAGAAAATATATGGCACTAGGCACCAGACTGGTGGTAGGAATGCAGGCAGGTTTATGAGAAGCCAAAATACTAGTCCTTTCCCACCATATCCAAATATTTGGGTGTTCTTAATGCACATTTGCGGTACTGCCTCACATCTGAAAAAAATTGTGTAGTGAAATGTTTCAGAGAGAGCAGATGAATTTTGAAATTTCAAACCTTGTGGTATTTCCGAAGTATTTTCTCCTTGCTTTCAAACCTTGAGAAGCATCCCTGCTCAAGGGGAGAGTCACCTGGTGGCAGTCTAACTACAATTCAGGTGTAGCTCAGATCAGGCTCGTCCAACTATCTGCCATTGGTAAAAAGTCTCTCTGCCTTGAGGAGCAACCCTGAGAGGCATCCCAGCTCAAGGGGAGATCACTGCTGTGCAGCCACTCTGCCTAGCAGGGAGAGCTCAGAGAAGGCTCACTTAGGCTGACATATTTATAGCATAAAGTGGTTGGCTTATAGTCAAATCACATGTGATGGCAAGGTAGGCATGAGACTCCTTGTTTTGTGATAACCGAGTTTTGGAAAATCCACCTGTTATTTCATAATAATGTGAATGGTGTTCCAAACTTATATGTATACTGATCATATACTGTGTATATGATGTTTACTGTGTCACTCAGTTCCTTTGTGGGTTTTCAGAGAACAGGTTGAAACTAGAGAAGTTCTTGGCCTAACTGCAGATCAGGCCTTTACCTCCCTTGGAGCCTGTACCAAACTACTGCTGGTTTGGTTAAGGGGTCGAGCACATCCGTCACACTATTGTCTTGTCACCCATGAGGGTTTTTTTAGGAAACATTAATACTCATAGTAATGCTTGCTACTGGTAGCACAGACACTACTATCAATGTTTAAAATGGCAACTAATGGATCAATGCATTATCAAATTGTCAGTGATGAAAAAGTAATAAAATTCAGGTCAATATTTTGGCTGCAAACTAATTTTTTCTGAAAGTTACCAGGTTCTGAACTAAGAAGGATGTTCAAGTGACTGGAAGACACAAATCTGGGGTTAGCTCTGCTTTGAGAGCTATTTCACCCATCTTTCACATCTTTGAAATTAACGTTAGAAGCTATAAGAATGTACCAGTCAGAAATAACTGATGCATTACTGAAGCATGTCTTTTCATATACTTAAATGAGTGTGGTTTGGGTTTTTTTTTTTTATTTTTTCCCTCACTTCTTTCCCCAGTATCCAAGTATTGAGTTTTCTCTTTGTGAATTACACATATAAGTATATTGCTAGGCTGAAGGAAGGATACAAATTTGAATGTCTTAAAGGAGTAGCAAAAGTACTACTGTCAATTACATTGTACACACTACACAGAAAACTCTTGGAATGTGTTAATGAGAAAAATACAGAGGTCACTGCTCTAAATGGTAATTTAGGATGACGCATTTTGGCAAAAACTGGATGACATAGTTCAACAGGTGCTTCAAAGGCTGCAGCAGGTATAGCTGGGTGCTTCTCCCATAAAAGATGTTTTATAGTTGTAATATCATTTCCAGAGGGACACAGAGTCAAGTCATATTTCTTTAATCTTAACTATGGTTACATGAAAAAAAAAGTGCTGCAGATATTTTGTTTGCTAAAAGAAATACAGTTTGTTTGGTTTGGTGGGCTTTTATTTTCATTTTTGATCATTATGAAAAATATTACCAATGCAGTGGGTCAAGCCACTCCATTCATAACACATTTGAATTCTCTTGTTGAGAGAGATTAAGGAAGTTGAACCACATTTAGAACTGTCTTTTTTTTTTTTTTTTTTTGTTATGCACACTAATTTTAAAATTAGGTGATTATTAATTTTCTTTTTCAAATAAAAGGATAATGGCCACTTACAATTTCTTAGCTGATCAGCTATCATAATTAAAACCTTGTAATTTCTGGGGGGTGGTGAGTAGGACTGAGAATTTAAATATTTGCCTACCTAGAGCCCTGACAATAATAATAAAAGTAAAATTACTAAAATTCCTGATCATGTTATTGTTTATATATGATGATGTCATGCTATTGTACCATAAATAGAAAAAGCTAATCCCCTTCTGAAAACACAGTATAAACATTCCAGCTTCACATTTCATGAAGGCATTCTGTAAAAAGTATCTTATTGTCTGCTTCCTAACTAATTCCTATCTTATCTAATTTTGAGTAAGTAATTAACTAGAAGTCAACGCAGATGAGATTAAGCAGGTGATGCTTGTGTCAGTGTATGGGTGGGAGGGGAAGCAAGGACAAGAGGTTGGAATATGCAAAGCACCCTGTACATCCAGGCACTGACAGCTAGCAGAACTTTCTGAACTTATAGAAAAGAGAAAAAGAACCCCAAGTTAAAAAGGTGTGAGGTTGGCAGTACAGTTGTTAAATGTATATTCTAATTAAGCTTTGTATTCTTATATTTCTTAAAAAAAATCACAAATTATATTCTTGTCTTCACTGTCTATGTTATTACTAAAAAATTTCTATCCAAAGTTAGCCAAGACTTTTTCTTTTCAATTCCTTCTGTGAACCAGAATATCCTCAGACAGTGAAATAGTAATTCAAAGCAGAAAATCCCACAGAAACATTAATTTCTTAAAGCATGTCAGTGCATTTTCAGGATTTATACCACCAGGCAGCCCTACAATAAGGACTGCTGCATAGACATAACAGTTTCAGCTGATGGTTCAGCAGCGGGGAACCCACGTGTGTTGGGAGTCATGTAACAATGGGCTGTGAAGGTGTTCAGGGATCTGGCTTCACAGTCTGATGGTGCGATGGCCTGTTGACCACAGCTGGGTTGAATTGAGCATCCAGGTGGACTACAGCCAGCCTGTGACAGGAAGGTCTGGCTCTCAGGCAGGTCTGTCAAAGGGAAATCTCAAGTCCAGGGAACCACAGCTTTGAGGTTTTCATTATATTTTACTGGATATTTGTGGGAACCAGCTTGGGCTTATGTTTCAGCACTTCTGCCTCTCAGTCCTCAGTGACACAATTGCATTTTCCATTTGTCTTGCTGAACTATCAAGTTTTTCTTCTCTTGGTTTGTTTTTTTCTACTCAGGATCGAGAATGATGGGCTCAGTTGGGAACAAGTAGGATGGGATCATTTATAGTTATTTGTGATAACTACTTAGTCAAACATAAAAATAACGTCTTCATTTACATTTTATAGAACAATATATACAAAAGGACAATTAATCTATACTGGACTTTCCTGTCTTCCTAGCCTTTCCCCCTTTCATGTCCCTGAAAATAAGAGCAAGGATCTAAAGCCTTGATTTTATCCAAGTTACAGAGAATGCAGTCATAGCAATTTTAATGTAAATGGTTTTAAAGTATGTCTTTGCACACTCCTGTTAATAGCTATCCCACTAGAACACATGGAGGTCAGTTCTAATTTATGTCAAGCTGCTGTGGTCACAGAGAGCTGAAAATAAAACCCAGCACTTATCACTAACAGAAAAGGCTTTTCTTTACTTCTACAGGGAAAAAAAAAAAAAGAAAACAAGAAAAAAGAAAAAAGAAAAAAAGAGTGATGTGAGAGTCTTTGTGGGAGGTCTATGCACTGGATATTTATCCTTAATCTAGGATGATCTTCTAAATAGAAAATGTTTGTTGGTCTTCAAAATATGTTTCTAACAAAACCGGTTATGGAAGCTCTGTCAGACTGAGCATAATATAATTCTTTGAAAACTGCTTTCTATAATGCTAGTAACAGAAGACATAATACCCTGTCCCTACATATTAAATTGGACTTTTAATTGTGTCAGGACAGAGAAAACATGATACCAGTAACTCACAGAGAGACCAGCTGATAGAAAGCTTTATGTAAGGTAGGGGATTTTTTTTTTTTTAAATATTAAATTCACTTTTACAAAATTTGACAGTAGTTCAGTCAGTGGACTAGTGAGTCTATTAGTCATGTAGGGGGAATAATGCTTACCCTGCCTTTAGCATATAGATTGTCTGCATTCTACATTAGATTTAATATTCAAAACTACCTTATCCTCATCTTTGTTATCAGCCTTTGTACAGTAATTGTAAAACTGTTTGCCATTGCTCAGTATAATTCTTCACTGATTAAAATCACATTGGAAAATTAAAGCCTTTCCTCAAACCTGGACAAAAATATCTTCAGTTCCTGAAAAGTCCTTTCACTATGGCAGGAGGTTTTAAAAAAATAATTTATATTTATATTCCTTTCAGACAAAATTTCTTGAGCAATGACATGTACTATGGAACTGGAAACTTTATCTTCCTGTCAGAGCTGATGTGGTAAAGTCAACTGAACAAGATAATAACATGTCTCTCGTAAAGGTGGAAGGTGAGTCAGCACACAGGGGAAGAAAGATGAAAGAAGCTTTCAATCTCAAATCATTTTGGAACAAGCAATGACGTGTTAGCCAGTCTTAGCTAGCTAACTTGATGAGTGCCAGGACTAAGAATATTGGATATGTAGGTAAAGTTAAATAAGTTGGAACTGAAACACAGAAAAATCCCCCCAAAGACATTAAAACTATGCCTCTTTGGTACTATAAGGAATATTTTCATTTTAAGAATGGCACCTGATTATTATTAAAACGTATTATCCATGGGATACACTTGAAAATAATTAAAAATAAAAAGAATTAGTAAGTGTGATTTTTTTTTAATACTAAATGGGAAAAATCATTAAATACATTGGGGAGAGATTTAAAAATGTCTTAAATAATTAAAACTCTCAATATAGGCATACTAAATGTTGTATATTTTTGGAAGTAAAGGTTTGTCTTGGAAAGCTAATATGTAAGTTTCATAAGCTTTCTGAATAAGTGATTTCCTTAATGTTTCCTGACTATTGTGTATAAAATGTAGGAAAAATTGCTGTGGTTAAAGTGGAACAGTATAGGAAATTGGATGATCTTGTTGCACTCTGCTGTGAATTTTCTTAAGCAAGAATATACTTACTCATTTTCTCCAGTGACCTCATTACTCGATGCTGTGAGTAGGTTGGTCTCTGAGAATTTACCCTAGAATTCTAGAGTTGATTTTTAGTTTCTTTTTCCTGACTTAATCTCCACTAAACAGAATTTTCTTCAGAAGTTGGAGACCTATTTTACTCTTCCAGATAAACCCTTGAACATATTCTCTAGAGTTCACTAGGCTGCTCTTAATTTCCCCTAATGTGACTTAGAATTCATTCAAGGGAACCATTCCTTCAGAATGACATCTTCAATTTTTAAATCATGCAAAGATACCCCAGGCCAATATAAGTTCATATAACCTACATGGATAATAAAAAGCACTGTCTTTCAGTCAGTGGGACAATTTTACCTTTGGGAAAACTAAACAAGCAAAACCAAAATCAACTGGCTAACATTAGATATCTATAAAATGCATTTGTTGTGGTTAAAGAAAAAGGCTGTATGGTACTTATACACTGAGGAAGTATATAACAAATGGTGCCACAATTAATTCCTTCTTCCAATGGCATTGGAAAGCCAGAATTTCATATGTGTATGATTATATTCTCTCTCCTCAGCAATTACATTTTTTGCTATGATGGTAGTATCTATGCCTTTCCTCAGTCAGTGATGTTTTTATGTTTCTAAGTGTTTGGAGTTTTTGGTGGTTTGTTTTTTTCTTTTTTCCCCCTGTTTCTCTCCTAATCTGTGGTATAGGAGAAATCATTAAGGTTTTGTTATTTCTTTTCCTCCTTGTGAATCAGTTTTATAAAAATGCTATTCTTCTACCTGAGGCTGCATAGCCCCTCTCATGTCTTGTAATGCAAAGTGGAAGCTGACAGTAATTTCTGAAGCAGCTCATCCAAACCATCCTAAGGGACCCAGCCCAGAAGGGACTCCTGGAAAAACAGCAACCAGGAGAAGGCTACATGAAACAGTATGGCAGCAACAAACTGTTCATGGTTATGCTTTTTCATAGAAAAGACAATCAGGAAGAAGTAGGATTGTTTTGCGAAGCAAAAGATGTGACAAAAATGTGCAGATAGTGTACACATTCTATATATCTTATGTACAGACAGGTTTTGGAAAGAAAGTGAGGAGAGACAACCTTTGGATTTTGTAAGTCACTAAAAAAGTTGTATTGCCTTCCCATTTTTGGACCTGTAGAGAGAAAATTATATTTGTATGGGTTTGGTGAAAACTACTGTTTTATCTTCTCTGAGTGAAAAAGGAAAATATACTGCAAAGTCGAAGAAGCACTATTTTTTTTCTTCTTTTATGTGTTCTCCCTGTCTTTTTGTGATGTGTTTTACAGAGTAAGTAGAGTTTTAGACATCTGTGGAAATCAGCAGGTGGTAAACATTCAAAGAGTTTCTGTGGATACGTTACTCTTTGTACTTATTCAAATTCTAGAAAACAAATATGAAAACTGACTTTTTTTTCTCTGTTGTTTTTAGATGCCTAAACTGAAGAGGAACAGAAGATGGCATGGACTGTTTAAAGAAACTGAAGGAAGGAATGTGGACGTTCATGAGTTTGATGATGTGGAATTCTAACTACACATAAAGACATGGTAGATGAACACCTTAAAAGAGAGTTTATTTTTATTTAAAAGAAACATCTTGGAAGCAGTTTTTATATCCTTCTCTGTGATGTCTCTGTCTATGTCTACCTACCTATTTTATATTTAATTCTTTGCATCTATTCAGTGTCAAGTCTTATTTCACGTTCAAGACTTTCAAATATTCTGTTGCCTTCTCTGGATTATTTAACTATTCTCATCTTTAAATAGGCTTATCTAAAGACATAATATTCTGGAAATACGTTAGTAAAATCTACAATGCTAAAAGTGCCAGTTCTTTCTTCCATACCTGGTTAATTTGGATTAATATTTGAACTTTTAAGTGCTTAGAATTAAAGCAAAAAGTAAGTCAGACCACTTTTTCCATATTTCATAATCACTGTGCAAAACATAGTTCAGTCCACAGTTGAGAAGAAGGTATCCAAATTATATAAGCTTTTGTCGTTAATCTAAATAGGAAAAAACTAAGAATAGTATGGCTTCCTGCTGAGACAGCAAAAGGTAAAAAATGATCATTCTGTTTCATAAGGTTGAAAGTTGCTGTTATTCAAATACTGAGGAAACTTCAAAGCTAAAGCGAATGAGTAAAGAAGTGTGTATTGCACCAGAGAAATCCACCAAGTTTCAATGTTCAGAGGACTCACTTAGATGTGAAAGACACAATTTTCCTTGGTCTACCTGATGCAGAAAAGAAGTTTGAATTTCGCTCTGCCACACCTCATCTGGGGATACTAACCAGCAAGGAAATTAATGTTACTGCAGGGGTAGGGTTTTTTTGTCTCAGTTTGACTAGAGAGCTTAGATATGAGGGGGAAATTCTAGTGTCAGTAACCTGGCATTTTTAAGAAAATGGTCTGTTCAAAGCCCCTGAGAACTCTGGTTTCTAGCACAACACTTTGTTTAGTTTATTTTGTTTTGAAATGTTATACTTGAGTAGTGGACCTGTTTAATAACGGTAATTACACAATTCGATGTTTGAGTTTCAATGTTAATGTTCTTTTCCAGGTTTTTATTTCCTCCTGCAACAGAGGGCATGGCTGGTCTTTTAGATAATATGGTTTTGTCCTCTCTTGGATCAGTGACTTAACCAGAGGATTTCATTTCAAAAAGGACTCACAGGTCTACTACTGCCAACAAAAAGATGACCTGGCAATATTCAGAGTTCAAAGTTTAATTGCAATAGATCAATCATTGCAAAGTTCAAAGAGCATTATTAAGCAAGCTGCATATTCTAGATCTTGAGGCAATATAGAATTAATTGTCAGTAAAACAGTGGAAAAGTAAAGCACTTTAATCTTCTTGTCCTCAGTGTGACATATGTCAAGCTTCCAAATATGCAACGTGATATCATAGCTGCAGGAATTGAGTTCATTTTAGCCAAGGAGAAGGTGCAAAGTGACCCGGTGGAGCTTTGGGGTTTTTATTTTGAAGTTACTAAAGCCAGTAATATTTAAAGGTGCAGTACCCAAATTTCTTTCCAAATTTTGGCCACAAACTCTGAAGATATTTACTGATACTGATTCTTTTTTTTGTCATGCTCAGATAATTGAGTATTTCAGAATATTAGTTCTCTTTGAAAGTCCATAATAATTAATTCATAGTAATGAGTTGAGGTTGAATTGATCTCAGTACAAGAAAACAAACTGCTGTATTTCTTACAATGAATCACATCTCCCACACCTGTGAATCTTCTGATGCGTATCTAAGCAAACGTTTTAATGGAGTATGCTGTATATACCCATCGAACAAAGCTAGCCTCAGTTAGTAAAACAGAAGAAAGCTTAAAAAGCCTTGACTTTGGGAATATAGTGACTTTTCTTTGGAGTCTTGAAAGGGGAAAATCTGAGAAAGAAATGTGATGATATTTTAATCAAATGTTCCTTTGACTACTTTTGCTTTGTTTTGTTTTCTTCATGGCACCTGGGATTATCCATTTTGCATCAAACAAGCATTATGGTTGTCTAAGATAAAATTCTGTGAATGAATGGGTAAAACAAAAAAGTTATGTACAGTTGTTCATACGTCTTATGCAATCACATACAGAAATGTGAATAATATGAACTACTAATGAAGTTTTAGCTGCTTTAATATGGTGACTTTTGGGTATCACTTTTAAAGAGTGATGAAGAAAGTCCAGAAGAAAATAAAATGATAATCAGTGATATAGAACAACTTATATCTGAGGTATACTTGAAAAAACAGAGGTCTTCTTATTTTAAAGGAAAGATAACTAAAGCTATGACTTAATCATCACTGGAATTCAGTTGAAAGCCTGAATTAATATCCTAACATATTTTGCACACACATGTTGGTCACTTTACTATGTACTTGTTGTGGTTTAACCTGGCAGGCAGCTAAACACCAATGGGATGGGAGAGAGAATCGGAAAAAAGGTAAGACTTGTGGGTTGAGAAAAAGACAATTTAATAGGACAGAAAAGGAAGTGAAAAAAATAATAATGATAAAACAATCAACAAAAGAAGTGATGCACAATGCAATTGCTCACCACCTGCTGACCAATGCACAGCCAGTTCCCAAGCAGTGGACCTGCCCCTGCAGCCAATGCCCTCTAGTTTTTTTTGTTTGGCATGATGTCACATGGTATGGAATATCCCTTTGGCCAGTTTGGGTCAGCTGTCCTGATTGTGTCCCTTCCCAGCTTCTCGTGCAGGGCAGTATGACAGGCTGAAATGTCCTTGACTTAGTGTAGGCACTGCTTAGCAACAATTAAAACATCAGTGTGTTATCAACATTATTCTCATTCTAAATCCAAAACACAGCACTATGCCAGCTACTAGGAAGAAAATTAACTCCATCACAGCTGAAACCAGGACAGTATTAAACCCAAAACACAGTGGATGAAAGCTGGGGCAGGCAAAACGTAAACCAAAACGCTACTCTTAATATTAAACATGCTACTTCATGTTCATGAGCATCAAATTCAGTGATCTTTTGCTAGTTTTGGTTTCTTTATTGAGAACCTATGTAACAATTGTATGAACACTTTTAGTCATAGACAAGAATATCTTTCATATCTCACAACAAAGTCAGACCAGACTGGTGGATACGGTTTCATCTAGCCTATTTGCCTTCATACTGAAATGGATTTACACCATCAATTACACCTGAGAAACACTGTACGAAGCAAGTATGTCAAGTTGTTGATGACTTCATCTCAGGTGAAATGGGGCATCTGACTTCATATGTATTTTTAATCCCCTGAGAATGATTTAAATGAAATGGTTAAAACTGGTTTGACTTTACTTGGAGGCTAACTAGAATCACTCAGAAGAGAATATCCATTCTCATATTTCAGGAGGTTGTAACAATCTGTTAGTAAGTATTATCTTAAACTATTCTTAAGAGGAATTCACTCAGGTCTGCTGAGTTATAAAGAACGGTGAGCTCAAAGGTGAGAAGTTTATATATAGCAATGGAACACAGAAGAAACATTCCTAAGTGTTACAGTAGAAATGTACAAACCATGATACCCATTGTGGGAATGACAACTGTTTTAGTTGCAATGCTTGTTTTTAGGATCAAGAGTTTACCAGGGCAGTTATATGGATTGAAAGGAAATTAAATAAACCCCTCCAAGTATGTATATGGTTTTAGCAATGAATAAATATTTTTTTTTTTTCTCTACATATAGAACAAGAAATAATGGACATTTGTTTCAGCAAGAGAGAAACATGCTTCCTGACTTTTCAGCTGGAATACCTTTGTCTCTGTGAGGATTCTTCCTCCTGCTGTATGCTTCAAAACTGTACAGTGTGAGAATGGGTAAAGCTTTCAAAGGCTCTGTCTCACAAAGGCTATGGTGTGCACAGCACGTTGAATAGTGATAGGTAACGATGCTGAGATCTCATAGGTGATGTGTAGTGTTGTAAGTGCTAGAGGGAATTCCTATGACTTGCAGTAAATGCTATGATATACCCATTGTCAAGGCTGTCCCTGCTCAACAGTGCATTGGAGATGCAACATGGAGGCCATAGAAGTGAAGCTAGTTGCATGTTATCTAAGATAGGTTATTGTTATGGAAGTTGTTCTCAAGAACAGCCTGTTATGTCAGTGTAGATGTGGTTAGTCTTGCCCAACACATTGTGTCAACCCTTAAGAAGCAGGTAATTAGAGAAATTTTAAATAGTTATGGATCATGAATAAGCCACTGGAGACTTAAAAGGCTATGAAAGACATTTGCACAAGGTCTGTATTATCATTTAAACAGTAAACATATATTTTTCACAACACATTGCACTTGAATTAGTAAAAATCTTGTACCAACTTACTTGTCTAAACAGGAGTCAATAGTTAATTTTTCTCTGGAAATANAATATGGCTTCAGTTATTTATACTATACATTTCATCCATGTAGTGTGCATCCATGTAGTGTGAAACTACAGTTTGAATTGACTTCCCACAATGTCACAAATTAAAACAAACAAGCAAACAAACAACCTTAGAGTGAGAGAAATCTAATTTCATTACTCACTGTATTAACTTNGAGACTTAAAAGGCTATAAAAGACATTTGCACAAGGTCTGTATTATCATTTAAACAGTAAACATATATTTTTCACAACACATTGCACTTGAATTAGTAAAAATCTTGTACCAACTTACTTGTCTAAACAGGAGTCAATAGTTAATTTTTCTCTGGAAATATGGCTTCAGTTATTTATACTATACATTTCATCCATGTAGTGTGCATCCATGTAGTGTGAAACTACAGTTTGAATTGACTTCCCACAATGTCACAAATTAAAACAAACAAGCAAACAAACAACCTTAGAGTGAGAGAAATCTAATTTCATTACTCACTGTATTAACTTCATAATACTAAATGGAATTTAAACTATAATAATTTTAGTTAACTTCTANCCAAACAGATGTTGGGAAAACATTCTTTTGACAGTATTTTTTAAGCTTAAACTATGCATTCATTTCTGAGAATTAAGGTACTTAAGAAATCTATTCCAGCTGAGTACTCTTTTTAAACTTGTTTAGGCAGAACATGTTTGCAATAAAGTTAGAACCCTTCTTCTCCTCAACAATTAGATTTGCAACAGTAAAGTTAATGTAAACCTAACTCTAAACTAATGATGTGTCCGCAGAAAGTATTTTAAATGGCATTATACACTGTGTATGTTGTTTGAAAGTGGTTATTTGAATTATGGCTCATTTCTGCAGCTTAGAAGCTTGTAAAAAAGCACAAGAAGACCCAAAATCAAACCTGTTTTTGTTTTTTGACTCTGATCTAATCATTAATTAGGGTAATTTGAAGTTTCAGAAGGGCACACAGAGACCATTTTAGAGGGTGTTTTAAATGCTGTAATTAAGTTGTAGGAGCAATATTCTCAAAAAATAAAAATCTTAATGGAAAAAAAATCTTGCTATACCTATTTGGCCCAATGCCTTCTTGTTTTACCTCCCATTTTCACAGCTCTGACATGTAGCAGTGCATATTTTAACATAAAATAGCAAGTCTGAAACTCTGACATGCTGTATATTTATTCTTGTGTGAAGTAAAACTCTTCTTTTTTTTAAAATAGTACAGATGATTATATCTTTTTTTTTTCAAATGAAGTGTTTCTTTTAAAGTGTAAGGTTTATTTTCACACTTCTGATTGCCAGAGAAGCAGGAAACAGAGCACTGTATATCAGACATTTAAATCCAGACATTATGCAATCATGATAACAAGGATTAATAAAGATTAATTTAGCTCCCACTTAAAAGCCCTGGTGTTTCAGAAGTACAACTGTCTAGCTTGTAAAAGGGAAATAATTATAATTTCCTTTTGAAATGTGCCTCTTTGTTGCATAGTAGAGAGTTGTCCATGATTTCTAGACTATTTGTGCCAAAGTATTCTCTAGCAACTTATTCTTTAAGATGTGGTTGTTCAAATCGAATGACAGATAAAAAAAAAAAAAATCAAATACCCTGAATAGCTTATTGCTGTTTCTTAGGTGCATGGAACAGATTTTATTTAACTCCAATGCAAAAAAATTCATTTTCTTCATTGCTCAAAACTGTAAATGATACACACATAATTTCTAAGGACCTCAATTTTAACAGTTCAGTACTTTTGAAGAAGATAGCTATTGATGAATATAATAATTGTGTTCTGTTAAAACCACTCTGGAAAATAGGATTTTTTTATAACTGGATACTCTGTGAGAATGTAGCAGGTAGCCATAGAAATAACATGTCATGAGGCCTATGTATGCTTGGAAACAGGAACAAAAACTTTCAACTTAAAGTCTTCTGTATTATATCTTTCCTTTGGATTAAATTCAAAGGAACATAATTCCTTTGGATTAAATGCTTTTACACAATTTCCATTTAAAAAATATTGCTATAGTATGTGCTATTTACCCTCTCCCCCCAAGGACAGTAGCAATATTTTTCTTTTTATTTAAAACAGTTTTGCAGAGATGGTCTTGTTTCTTTTAAGAACAAGAATGAGCAAGTGATCCCTCCAACTGCTGGGATTTGAGGTTGGCAATGTGAACTGATGATGAGCAGCTGAAAAATGTGTTTCCTTCAAACAATACACCTGGATCTAGAATTATGTCACCTTCTATGGGGCTGTAAGATATTCTGAGTTTTTTCCTTAGAAGTAAGGAACTTAGAAGTCAGGACTCCTGATCTGTCAAGGCTATAGGATGTGCTTGTGCAGATTCAGAGAGATGCCATATCAAGGAATACTGACATATTAAGTAAATACTTTGCTATTTGCTTATACAGAACAGACTTCTAAAATGTTTATAAAAGCCTAGAGTGTTCACCCTAGCCTTACCCTTATTCTTGAGGAAAACCAAAGAAAATAAAATTACTACCAGATTCTGTGTTGACACTAAAGAAACCTGGTAACTGACTTGCCATGAAGTGTCAATAGCTTAGATTCTGTAATCAACACTGTGTTCAGCACTGTATCACAGATTTGGGAAATTGAAGTAAAAAGAGGAGAAAAACCTCCTTTAGTAGTAACAAGAGGCCCATGTCAAATCAAAATGATGTCTTTTGGCATATGCAATCACCTAGCACCTACAGAAGACCACTGCAGAAGTCTGAAGTACAGCATGATCTCAGCCTGTCTTCATCTCTTAAGAATAGGACAGTCTAGCTAAAATATTTGAATAAAAACTGATACATTTACAAATTATCTGTAGTTGATTCACAGCTGTCAATCTGAAACTGATTCATAGTTGTTTCCCAAATAAAAAAAGTCAGGAACTCTGACTAAAAAACAAAATGAAACTGAGGAAGTGCAGAAGTTTATATCTTCAGAGACACAGAGATGTGAAATGTTTTCTATGAATCACATGAAACCACAAAATGTTTATTTTTAGGTTTGCCTAAACTGGAAAATGAATGCCATTCTGGGTTGTCTGGCTCCATCCCACTGACAGCAGAACACATTAAGCGTTTCAGAATGAACTTCTATCTCCAGACTTCTCGGCCTTCCTCAAAAATGCTTTTGAAAAGAGTAAAGGGATGGACAGGTAGGCAATACTGAAAGAAAGTAATGACTGGAGTAGGAAATCCTAAAGTAGTTTGGCTAAGTACCTAACAGGACAGAAATATAATCAAATAGGAGCCACACTAACAATCTCCACTCCTTGCACAGCATGTTTTTTCCAAAAATAAAGATGCAACCTTCATGTAGATGGAGCCCATTTCACTGGGAAATAACATCTGTGGTTATAAAGGAGTTGCAACGAGTGACTGACAGAGGATGCCAGAGCACTGCTGGTGCAAGTCCTGGGCACTTGAGCCTGAGACAACAGCACTGGGAGAGAGCTTTTGGGGATAACTGTTAGTGAAAAGAGACTCTGGACTCTCCTACTTTTTGACTGCTGTGTTGATCTAATCCAAGAAACTGGGAAATGATTCATCATCTGACTTTGAACTGATTTGCACTGTGTAATATTAACTTCTGCAAAGTACAGTTACAACTAGCATAGGTCAGAGATACTAAAAACATAAATTTCCTAAAATTTCTGCTGTTTACAAGGAAATAGATTTATGTACTTTATTTGTATGTTAGTAGGATGCCATCAACAACAGCGAGCCCCTTTATTGTTTTTTTTCCCTATCTAAACAGTCACATAAGACCATGCTATTTTGGTGTTTGAGATAAAAGGGAAAATAATACCATGAACAGGGAAGCAAAAAGAAAAAAAAAATAAAGAAAAAGAAAGAAAAGGTCACAAAATCCTACTCCACAGAAGAAAAATGTGTATCAATGGTAGCAAGAGAGTTAGAGCCAGAAGGAGCAAAACTGAAATACAGAAGAACTGAAGACAGGATTATACTGTAAAAGAACAGAGGATGAAAGACCAGAAATTCACAACCACATCAGGAAGAGTCAAATCTGCATTACTAAAACCTGCATATTAGGAAAAATTCACAGTGTGACCCTAGAACGGATTCAGGAAATTGAACTTTCTGCTGTCTGTCAGGAACAAGGTGAAGGATCTTGCTAAGACACACCTAAGGCTGAAATGGATATAACAGCAGGGAAAATGCTTCTGAACTGCTTTGGCAGTGGGATAACTGGCATTGTAAGAAGAAAAGTGTGAGTATACCCAGCTGTAGAAATGGAAGCTCAGAAGACTTCCTAGGGGCACAGAAATAAAGAGAATTTAAAGATTAGAAGGAAGACCATATTAGACCTGTGAGAACAATTTAGGGATATTTGATTATTGGGATGCAAGAGTTAAAAAAAATACTATTTTCAGAGTGGGCTTAATCTGTGTTCCTGGAAAATAACTTCCTGGAATGAGGTCTGATATGAAGAGCCTGACACTAAGGCATGGCAGGAAGCAGGGGAGACAGGCACTGATGAAAGTTTTTGAAGATTCTGAGTTGTCCATAAAGGGTGGATTATGCTAATGCTCCAGATTATATCAGTTACCAAAGTGTGTTAAAATTTAACAGTCCACAGTGCAAGGGGTACTAACAAGAATTTTTGTTATAAGTTTAGGAAGAAGAAATTGTATACAGTAGTTATCACAGGATGACTATGTTATGCAGCTGAAAATGAATGTGATTCCAAAATATATGATCTGAATAAGATCTAGTAACAATAAGAATTATTAGCGTTATTAAGTCCCTGAGACCCTAAGACCCAGAATCTTGAGGTAGAAATACACCCATCTTTTTCCTGAAACAAGCAAACTAAGAATATTTCCTATATCTGAAGTTAATATGTATGAAAACAAAAATCTAATCTAAGATAAACTTCATGCACGTGACAAGCTTAATATGAGAACTGAAAACAAATGTGTCTGCACCTGTGTGGCTCCTTCTGAGTCCATTCTCTCACTCCACTTTTCCTGTTGAACAACTTTCAGTCATTTCTTAGATTAGATTCCAGACAATACACCCATGAAATTTTCTTGTTCCTTTCCCATTTATCTTACCTTCACCTTCAATATTCTCCGAATAGAATTAGCGGATTAAAAAGTCTGAGCTAATTATAAAACGAGAGAAATTTGTTTATGTACTACCATATCTGTGATGGTAGATATTGATTTGTTGATGCACTGAGCTCCTCCCAGTTTCTCTGTTCTAGACTAAATCTAGTGCTAAACAGGTTAGCAGATAACACAGCAAAACAGAGTTTCACCTCCTTCCTTTCTCAAAACCCAGTCAATTCAATGGATGACATTCATCTGATACTCTAGGCACAAACTCTCATACTTGACTAAATTAGTGCTGATACTCCCTCTACTGTAATATGCCTTAAGCAGAGTTCTCAGCAGAAATGGTGTATGGAGGAGCCAGACACTAGCCAAGGCTAGCTGATCTAGAGTTTGAGATGTAGCTAGATTCTGGTGAGGAACAAAGACCCTAAACTCAGCTTTGTATGTAGCTAATGTTAATGAATATAGATGTAATTAAGTCAATCAGGAATCTTGTATGGCTGTGATGTCTTACAGTATATCACAGGGTACTCATGTATTCTATTTTTTATTTGTTTCATAGTTTGTCTGCAGTTTTGTCTAAGTACCTGGATGTTCATTTGCTAAGTATTAGATATTACTATTCTGGTTCTAGAGAAAAATGCATTGTTCTTATGGTAAATGGCAAGTACTGGGAATGTGTGAAGTTCAAGACAGAAAAACAATGAAAAAATAGTCTGAGTCTGATCAAGTAAAAATACTTTGGGATTATTTCTGTTCCTGTTCTGTAAACAGACTTTTTCCATCTGTGTAGTCTGAAAACAGGTTCATTTAACTGAGTTCAAAGAATTTGAATATTTCATTTTTCTGTTTAATTTATACAATAATATAAAATTACATAAACTTGCATGTGTGTATATACATAGTGTACATATAAACACAAATATATATGTACACACAAACATATATATACACTCACAGATAAATATAATACTTTATTTAAGTGAAGCGTGTTCTGTTCTCTAGTCCTTTTCCTGCCTGACTGCCAGTTATTTCTCCAGAATGGCATAGGTGTCCTGTAGGTCCTGTGTCCTATCTGACAGCCCCATGTGAATGCTCCAGAGAGACATGTTAAATGCCACTAGATGTGTATGGCTAGTCACATTAAGTGTACTGTCAATGTCTTCAGTTAACTGAACTCTTTTTTTCCTTTGGTGTCACCTCTGGCCTCACTTTTATTTACCAGAAAACAGCTTTTCAAAACTAGATGGATTTTTGTTGTTGGTTTTTGTTATTTTGTATTATATTTCCTGGGACAATGTGTTTTTAACTCCTGAGTCATAAGTATTTGGTATATTTAGTCCTATATTTGGGTGTGTGTACAACTCCATTTCTGTGGACTTATGACAGCTAATGTCAGTGTGAATATTAAACCCTTTTCTCATTCTTGTGATAGTCTGAGAGCCAAGACCATGGCTGATAATGGCTTATATAACTTTGTCTGTGGCAT
>WEKW01006192.1:550531-595545 GCA_013389905.1 Sula dactylatra | reverse complement strand
CCAGTGTCCCTGGAGCTGTAGGCTTTGTGGCTCTCTGAACACTAACCCTAATGGGCGCTCTGGGCTGAGGCTGAGGTCCCCAGCATCATCACTTGACCTGTAGGACCCCAACCTCAGCCCGACTCTTCTATTAGTTAGGGTTAGGGTTCAGAGAACTAACAAGGCCTAGATCTCAAGGGACACTGGGGCTGCAAAAGGCATGCCAAGGGGAGCACAGCACCGCACCGACACTGATCCCTCCACACCTTTCTCGTCTGGGCGACCCATGGTGCTGGGGAATTCCAGTCTAAATTTACCCTCCTTCAGTTTGAAACCATTGCCCCTTGTCCTATCGTTAGAGGCCTTGGTAAAAAGCCTCACTCTGTCTTTCTTATAAGCCTCCTTTTTATACTGAAAGGCCGCAAACCGAAAGGACTGTTAACGTTTCTGGTGAGATGATGTTACACAGTTGGACATGATGATCTTAGAGGTCTTTTTCAACCTTAATGATTCGATAATTCTGTGCTTCAGCAGATCATACCCAGTGCCCAGTAACAATTTATTCTATTTGTGCTCTATAAAAAAATCATAAACAACCTTGGTGTACCTAAAGGTAAACTTAAGCCTGATTTCTTGCTGGTCAAAGGTTGCTTATCATATTCTAGGCAAAACAGGTTTTACCTCATGTTAGTAAAGTCTGCTGTTTTCTTGATCAGCCCTTTTGACAGTTAAGCTATTGATAGTCTACATTTGTTGCCTGTGTTTCTAGGTGTCAGCTCTTGCTTATAATGTTCATGTCTTTATTGAACAGATTCTCCAGTTTCAGGTAGATCAACAGCCTCATCATGTGCGGTATCTGGGCCCTGTTTGGGAGTGATGAATGCCTTTCTGTCCAGTGCCTAAGTGCCATGAAGATAGCACACAGAGGTCCTGATGCATTTCGTTTTGAGAATGTCAATGGATTCACCAACTGTTGTTTTGGTTTCCACCGCCTTGCGGTTGTTGATCAGTTATATGGCATGCAGCCTATCCGGGTGAAGAAATTCCCATATCTGTGGCTGTGTTACAATGGAGAAATCTACAATTTCAAACAGGTAAGTGTTGTATGGATCACAGGGCATTTTCTTTTTTTTTTTTTTTTTTTCTCTAAATTTCAAAACTAGTGGATATGCGGAAAATGTTTAAAACGTGGTGGACTAAAATATCAGAAAAAGTTTTAAAAGTTATCAAATGACTAGTATTTAAAAGGAAGTAAATTATCTCGATGAGCTGTGACTCTGTGGTGGCTTAGATAGTAATATACTTAGTCTTTTATACTGAAAAATCACTTTTTGATTGACAAGAAGGGCAATAAGTATTTGTATCTTCAGGTTTGATCCATTTAAAATAAAGATGCATTCTTTGTTATCTCTTGGGGTGGGGAATTCCAAGCCTCTTTCTCCCTTTCTTCTCTCTTTATAATGCAAATGCTTTCAGACTGTCTTGCTCTTTGGTTATTTTGGATTGTTCTCCAAGCTGTCGGAAATTGCATTTTTATTTCTGTATATTAACTTAGGTGGGATATGTTGCTTAAATGTATAGCATGCATGCTTATGTATTTATGTAAAAGCAACAAGCAGTAGTGAGATGTTTCCAGTATGCCACCAAAGTTCTCAGGTGTCTGCAGCTTAAGGCAGATACTTTGCGGCATTTTTGAGAGCCACCTAAGCAAGTCTCTTGGGCAGAAAACAAGAAGCAACTCTGTACTTACTTCCTAAAGTGTCTGAATGTCCCTAATGGGTGTGATACTGCTGCTGAACGTCGTCTGCGTGCCTCGCTCCCTGTGCTGAGATGTCCATGCCATTACTTGTAAAGGGAAGTGATTCAGTGCCATGGTTTAACCACTGCCGGAAACTAAGCCCTACACAGCCGCTCGCTTGCTCCCCGTTGGTGGGATGGGAGAGAGAATTGGAAGAGTAAAAGTGAGAACACTCGTGGGTTGAGATAAAGACAGTTTAATAGGTAAAGCAAAAGCAACGCATGCAAGCAAAGCAAAACAAGGAATCCATTCACTACTTCGCATGGGCAGGCAGGGGTTCAGCCATCTCCAGGAAAGCAGGGCTCCATCGCATGTAACGGTTACTTGGGAAGACAAACGCCATCATTCCAAATGTCCCTCCCTTCCTTCTTCTTCCCCCAACTTTATATGCTGAGCATGACTTCATATGGTGTGGGATATCCCTTTGGTCAGTTGGGGTCAGCTCTCCCAGCCGTGTCCCCTCCCGACTTGTTGTGCACCCCCAGCCCTATTCGCTGGTGGGGTGGGGGGAGAGGCAGAAAAGGCCTTGACTCTGTGTAAGCAATGCTCAGCAGTAACTAAACCATCCCTGTGTTATCAACACTGTTTCCAGCACAAATCCAAAACACAGCCCCATACCAGCTACTACAAAGAAAACCAGCATATTCATCCAAATTTGGCATATAAAGCAGCTTACGATTGTGACTGTTTCTGAATCATGCTGAAACAGAATGCTTAAAATGAATCATCAGCTCAGCCTGGTGGTGTCAGAAACGTATAAATAATTTGAGATGTCTTAGTACTTCTAACATCACATTTTTGAAGTCAGATTCAGGCTGCTGTCAGTGACATCAGTAACGTCATGGGGAATTTGACTGAATAGGCAGGAGATTTTTTTATTCCCCAATCTTTTAAGTATCTGGCTGTTTGAAATGTGAGATACACTTTGCCCTGCAGTCCATGTGAAATGTGTCATAGCAACAGTCTGTAATACTTGCAGTGTTTTGTATTGTGGTTTTTCTGCTGCTGCAAGCAGTAAGAATTACTCTCAATCTTGCTGCACGCACAATCCTAAGGGGAATTTAATTATGCAAAGCTTGCATTGCCATCAGCAGGAATTTGTTCGGTTGTTCTCACTACATTATGTACCCTCTTTCTTTAAAAAGAGATTTTTCTTTCAGGCTTGTGGCTGAAACCTACCTAGGAAAGGATGATTGGTGAAACAGGTTTTTTGTTTAGGGCAATGACTTTGTTATTTTAATATTAATTCAATTTGATCCAGGACTTTGCCCCATAAATAACAATTAAAACCAATGAATTTAAGTTAAAATGCTAAAGTGTTGTTTTTTGGGGGTTTGTTGGCTTTTTAATGTTTTACTGAAGCCCCCTCTTTCCCCCTGTCTGGTAGATATTGAAAGGACTTTTAGAGTAGTACCACAAGAAAGTGAAGAATATTTGGTCTGACTTAAGTCTGACAGCTAATTTCTTCCTCCCCCACTCCATCTGCACAGGCAGAGTGAACAGTTTAGTTTGAGGAATGGAGGAAGATTAGGCAGAAGGAAATTTTTTGTGCATAAAAAAACCCTGAGGAACTGCAGTGACAGCATAAGTAAACCAAAGTTTATTTCTGAAGTACTTTAGTCTGCAGAGAGGTTATCAATGTCTGTGTGTTTTGGGGTTGCGGGGCGCTTACATAAATGTCATTATTATTAAACAAGACAGTGGCACCAAGGGATTTGAGGCTGCAAAAAATGATGCCTTTGTTTCTGGTCCTATTTTGAGTTGGATTTTTAGAAGCAGTAGCTGCTTGATTCTGCCATTTGTCTGTGGGAGATGGGGAGGGTAGTGCTTCTGAAGACCAGGGTCATGGGTTTGCAGTTCGACATCCTCAAATAGAAATATATCCCTGAAAATTTGCCATAATATGAATGCTTAAGACTGCAGAATCAATCTACGTTATCTGGGAGATGATCCTGGATAATATTTTGAACAAAAAAGTATAATTTCCTTCTATGGTGGAAATGTTTCTGTAACTTTTGAACTGTGATTTTACAAAAAAACCCCGTAGTTTTCTTGTTATACAATTACATGGATGGTGTTGTTTTTTCAATTAATAAGCAGTCAGTGTTTGCAAATGCGTATTCATGTTTTTCTTTATTTTTTCTTAGTTGCAGAAGCAGTTTGGATTTGAATATCAGACGTTAGTGGATGGTGAGGTTATCCTTCATCTTTACAACAGAGGAGGAATAGAACAAACAGCATCCATGCTAGATGGTGTATTTGCTTTCATCCTTCTGGACACTGCAAACAGAAAAGTGTTTCTGGGGAGAGATACCTATGGAGTCAGACCACTGTTTAAGGTGCTGACTGATGATGGATTTTTGGGTGTCTGTTCTGAGGCAAAAGGTAAAACCAGTTGTATTTAGTGCCTAAATAATCTTAGGTATTGTTGTTGGAGACAAACTTTTTTGTCAGGCTTTTCTTCCAAGTGTGAAGAGAAAGTGAACTGTAAGTTCAGTAATAGATGAACTATATTTAGTAGTATAAGAGCTACACATCATTAAAACAAAAACCACAGACAATAAACCTTTAAGATGTTTAATTCTCCTTAAAATCTCTAAAATAACTTGCTTATTTAATTTTATAATTCTTTGTGTTCTGGAATCATAGCAGTATTGAACCCAAGATATTTTATGTTACCCCGAAGTTAAACGTAGTCTATAGAGAGGCTAGATTTATGCTACAATAAATTATATTAGAATTTATTCATGGTGTCCTGTGGTGGACTGGGAAATAATGCAAGAACTGCTAATCTGTAAAAGGCAAGGATTTTAAAACCCTGCTGAAATTTCCTGCAGTGTTGCGTAATTTTCTAGTGACACTTATTTTATTTGATGATGGATTTTTTTCCTTTGAGAAGACATATCCACTTTTTTTTTTTTTTTTTTTTTTAAGTAATTATCTCTAGTCTTGACCCTTGCATAAACAAACCCAAACAGTGCCAAAAGGGAGTTTATTGCCAAAAGAGCACTTTGGCTGAAACTGACTTTCACAATTACTTGTGTCTTTCGCATTTACTGTATATCAATTTTATTTTCAGACTCCAATGTAGCTTGACTCATCTAATGGTAGTACTAAGTACCAGTACTAAAAGCTGTACCATCTCTGCTTCTTGGGAAGGACATGGTCTCCATGCTCCAGCCAGGGCAGACTCAGACTCAAAATGATATTTTTTAATACCAAATTTAGGATCTGGAGAAAATATTTGTATATAGTTCTAGTACAGAGGCTGTTGAGTGAGGTATAACTTGACCATCCTAGGTTAAAAACTCTGACATTTTTTTCCCATTTTATCTGCAGGACTTATCAACTTAAAGCATTCAACAACCTCATGTCTTAAAGTGGAACCATTTCTCCCGGGTCATTATGAAGTGTTGGATTTAAAGCCCTCTGGCAAGGTTGCATCAGTGGAATTAGTAAAATTTCATAGCTATAAAGATGAACCACTCCATGCTGTGTGTGATACAGTGGAAGCTCTGCCTTCAGGTAGTACAGCAAAGCATTTGCTACTTATTCTGTTTAAAAAGTGAAAAAAATTATAATTTTTGAATGTAAAATTTGTATTGATTGGTTTAAAAAGTGCCATTTAAAAAAAAAAAGGAAGAACCTTTATAATGTAGGAACTTGAGAATTGTTTTTGTAGGCAGTCATGTGCAAATATATTTGAACTTGCATGCCCTCATTATCAAAGGAAATTCAGATAATTACCTTTGTTTTCCTGATCGCATAATCCAGCAAAGTCTAAGTAATGCTTCTTGGTTTGTTTTTTTTTCCCCATCTCTTTTTTTTCCGGGCAGGCTTTGATCTTGAAACAGTGAAAAGCAACATCCGTATTCTGTTAGAAAATGCTGTTAGAAAACGCTTGATGGCTCACAGAAGGATTGGTTGTCTTTTGTCAGGTAAGTAGCAAGAATCACAATTCTTGTGTCTTTTCTCTCTTATACCCATAATCTACCAGTTAGAGGAAGGTATGCTGGCTGTTCTGCTGTGATGTACCTGAAGTGATCTGAATCTTCATTTGGTTTTTAGTTACAGAGAACTTGTTAGTTTGTGATAAAGTTTTCCAGTTTACAAGTATCTTGAAAGTCTTGGCATGTTCAGCTAGCAGGAGGAACTGAATGAAGTTCTTACTTGGCAACTTCTTTGCTTTAGACTCCATCCTAGACTGCCCTTGATTTGCCAAATTACAGGGGAGTATCTGGACCAGAATTATTTGCTACACTTGTTTTTCAGGTGAAGTAATAGCCTGTAATACAGGAAGTTGTTCACTGAATTGGTTTTACCAGATCAATATTACAGAGGTGCTTTACAGGAGTAAGGCTTTTTAGCCATAGGACTGACTGTGTTTTTGTAGCACTTCATACTTGTGGTTACGGTTCTGATATCATAGAATCATAGAATGGTTTGGGTTGGACGGGACCTTTGAAGGTCATCTACTCCAACCCCCGTGCAATGAGCAGGGACATCTTCAACTAGATCGGGTTGCTCAGAGCCCCATCCAACATGACCTTGAACGCTTCCAGGGATGAGGCATCTACCACCTCTCTGGGCAACCTGTTCCAGTGTTTCACCAACCTCATCATAAAAAATTTTTTCCTTATATCCAGTCTAAATCTACCCTCTTTTAGTTTAAAACCATTACCCCTTGTCCTGTTGCTACAGGACTTACTAAAAAGTCTGTCCCTGTTCCCATCTTTCTTATAAGCCCCCTTTAAGTACTGAAAGGCTGCAGTAAGGTCTCTCAGAGCTTTCTCTTTTCCAGGCTGAACAACAACAACTCTCTCAGCCTGTCTTCACAGGAGAGGTGTTCCATGCCTCTGATCATTTTTGTGGCCCTCCTCTGGACTGGCTCCAACAGGTCCATGTCCTTCCTGTGCTGAGGGCTCCAGAGCTGGATGCAGCACTGCAGGTGGGGTCTTGCCAGAGCAGAGCAGAGGGGCAGAATCACCTCCCCCGACCTGCTGGCCACACTTCTTTTGATGCAGCCCAGGATATGGTCGGCTTTGAACATGAGTAATTACACTCATTTATCATGAACTGTATTAAATGTGCATTTGAATGAGAGAGAACTGACTAGGACCTACTGTTGGACCATTTCCTCACTGTGGCATCATAAGAAGTAGGAGGGAGGTAAATGAAACAGGGAGATACACAGAGTTGGAAGATCCCTGTCTCAGTAAAAAGCCTGTTCAAAACCCAGATTTCAGATATCAAATTAGAAGGCAGTAGGCAGCTCCTCACATGCACATGCAGAATGTATTAGTAGCAAAACTTAAGTGCCTGTGCTGGTATAATACCAGAGTATCTCAGTGCTTTACAGTTTTGCGTATGCGTGGAGCATCACGGTTGGAGAAGTGCTTTTGTTTCTAATCACGGAGGGAGTTCTGCAGCTTCACAGTGGAAACCCAGGTTTTGATTTCCTTGATTTTCTCATCCTAAGCACTCAGTTTGATTTCTGTGCTCTCCTTTTCTCAGACTCTGCATGTAATTTCTACAGAAGGAGATTTTTTTTTTAATAAGGTAGCATGCCCAGAAAGAGGATCAGGGTGGGAATAGATGCTAATGAACTCAGCTGAAAAACCACATGCAGGTTGTAGGAAACAAAGAGAAGATTTTGCCTTATGCTTGTCAGAACTGCAGGCAGGTGTGGGAGAACAGGTACTGTGTTTTGCTCAGTGCTTCAAAGGGGAGCAGCAAGCAGAACTAGTCAAGGATTAGCAGAACTAGCTCATGAGAGTGAGAAGGTGGAGCCTTGGAATACATCTGGACACCTTGTGTATCTCTTGGTTTTATTTTTTGTTTGTTTTCCAAACTCTTCAAATCCTTCCACTGTCCTCCTCTGAGAAAGGAGTCAAAATAAAAAAAAAAAGAATGTCACTAGTGAACCTTTTCAATTTGAAGTGATGTTTAAAAAATAAATTCCACTCAAAATATGTGAAACACTTCTGAGAAATGATTGGGGAGGAGTGGAATCCTTACACTAAACATTCTGTTCTTTTACTTAATTCTTTTTTATTCAAACAGCAAACAAAAAAAAATTTACATAGTTCTGTCAGTAGACTATCAAATGTGTAGGTAAGAAGGGGATAGAGAGCAGTTTTGAAATGGAGAATAAATCCCATTGTAGCAGAGTTGAGAAGGGGCATGTTCTGTAGTGGTACAATGTTTTCAGAACACTTTCTGCGTATCTTAAAGAAGGATTTCCACTGATGCTTCTGACACCAAAAGTACTAATAACTAAGTAACTTAGTTCCACTAAAGTTGCCTGATTCTCTTGTTAAGCAGAGGTAAATGTGCACTTGTACAAGAAGTACCTTGGGTTCACACAGCTTAAAAATGCAGCCCACTCATGAGATTCCACTGTCTAGATTCGGTGTCCTTAAAGCGAAACAAAAAAGAGTCAAACCCAAATAATTTGTTTTGTTGGCAGGGGGCTTAGATTCCAGCTTGGTTGCAGCTGTTCTTCTGAAACTGATGAAAGAAATCAACATCAGTTATCCATTACAAACCTTTGCAATTGGGATGGAAAACAGTCCTGACTTACTGGCTGCCAGAAAGGTATAGTAAGCATTGCTTTCAGTTTGTTCTGAGCTGCTGAATGCTAACCAGTGTATATTAATGGTGCTGACTTCATGGTATGGTATCAATAAGAATACTGAATATTTATATATTGCTGTATGTAAATCAGTTTGCGGTAGATCATTTAGTACAACATTTGCTGCTTAGTTAAACTTATGAAAGAGATAATTGAGCCTTACCTGTTTTCTCTTGCATTTGGAAGGCTTTCAGGACAGACTCCCATTGCATTGTGACCAAAACGACAGTACTTTAGAGTTGCCTGAATTTTGCCTCTGGGTTTTAGGGTAAATCTCCATGCTGTGGTTCCTATGCTATGGCAATTGTATATATGTTAAATATTGTAAGTTAATCATCCATTTACTGAATTAAGAGCCTTGTACAAACTGTTTGGCATCTGGGGTACCCTTTAGGTCTCCGGGCTCTCATGGCTTTTGAGCTGCTTTTTCTCTTCAAGGCAAATACCTGGAGTATTTAGAGCCTCTACAGATTCTGTTATGCTCTGGGGAAGCAGCTGGATGGTCTGTTGTAATCATAATTGAACACTGTAATTAAGAAGACTGTGTTTCCTCTGGTGAATGTACCACTGCAAGTCAGAGGGGCTGGTACAGTATCGTCTTCTCTTGGCCTAATGTCAGATAATTCTCACTGTGGCAGAAGGGAGCTGGTGTTTTCACTCAATGTGTGTGTTTTGAACACAGTGTATGTTTAAAAAATGTATTAATTGAAAAGCAATGCATTACTGTGACCTTTTATAAACAGGTGGCAGCACATATAGGCAGTGAACATCATGAAGTAATATTTAATTCCGAAGAGGGAATTCAGGCCATAGAAGAGGTTATCTTCTCCTTGGAAACGTATGACATAACAACAGTAAGAGCTTCAATTGGTAAGATTTTTTTAATAGCAATCTTTGCTTTATATCACCTGAATAAAATTTTATGCAAAATCATGTAGTCATCTAATAGATCCTTTAGGTTTCACAGAACCTGGGAACTAGGTCTCCCAAGTTCTGCTCCCCATTCTTGACTGTGATACCACACTGGGCAAAAGCAGTTATTAGTTTCAAAGTCACCAACTATGCAAAACAATTGTCAAGAGCTGTTCCTGAAGCTTTGGGATGAAAAACAAAAGTTATATGAAGAAGAAATGTTAGATCTACAGGTCTAGGTTTTCTGCTCTAAGTATGAACCTTGGAAGAAGGGGGAAAATTTACAGTTATCTGAGGTACTGAATGTTATGATAGCAAAACAATTATGATGACCCTGTTCCTTGCATAATTTTAATACTGAAGTATTTCTTGTCACCCTCTAGTAACACTGTCACTCAATCCAGGTAAAATTCTTATAAAGTACATTTGATTCCGAGAAACGAAAGAGGTCACCAGCAGCTTCTTAGAAAGGGTTGCCAACTTAGTAAGAGTGAGAAACCCTAATCCAGTGTGACCTTCTGTGTAATGCCAGCTACAGCATTTTACCCAGTTAATCTTGTGTCAGCCTAAAACAGTGTAAAAAAATTAATAAGCCAAATAGGCAAAACAGTTTTGAAAACTGTTTGAAAAAGTCCCTGAGTGGAATTTGGTACGTAAAGATAGGACTTTGCAATGTGAAATATTGGAAGTGTTTCTTTAAAAAATAAAGCCAACTCTTCATCTGTCATCTTTCTTTGTGGTTGGAGCTTAGTATGAAAAATAATGAACTAGATCCTTTTCACTAGATATCTAATACTGTTATAAAAACATTGTTTGGAAAGATGTAATGAGGGGAAGGCATAATTCTGATTAATAAATAATTATTAAAAAAAAAAAAACAAAACTGAAAAAAGGACTTCATCCAGGTCAACCCGCAGTGGCAGAGAGTTAAGCAGCAACTTTTGCTGGTAGTTTTGCTCTCCAAAGCTAGAAAGTTTGTTTAGGACTCTGCTGGAATTAATCATGTGCTTAATTTCAAACTCAGACAGAGCAATTTCTATATGTGTTCCCATGGGAATCCTCCAGCATTCCCAGGATCACAGACACACACATCTTTCTGATATTTTGAAGGACTAAGTATAAGTACACAGTTTAGGTGTATTTGCAGCCCTTCAGCTTGTGTGGCTGTTGATGGCTTTGAGTAACAATGAGATGTTTAGTGTATTGCAGTTGTTTGCTACAGAAGAAAGTAGTGTAGGAGAGAACTTTCTATAATGCTAAATTGAAAACTGTACTAGCTGTATATAGCATCATACATGTAGCTGTATTTTAATAACTTCTTTTTTTTAAGGTATGTATCTTGTCTCCAGATATATACGGAAGAAAACAGACAGTGTGGTCATTTTTTCAGGAGAAGGATCAGATGAGCTGACACAAGGATATATATATTTCCATAAGGTAAATATATTCACTGTACAGAAAGCCCCTGAACTGCTTGTTCTCCCCTTCAACAGAAAACCTCTACTGAGATTTCAAGGTGTGAATTTTGAGAGTTGTCATAGCTGTATATTTGCTGAGAATTTCTCCCAAGGTGGCATAAAATCCAAGGGATTCAATTTAATCACTTGAAAAGTAACTTTTTATTAAACTTCAAAACTTCTGAAACTGTTATTTCTTGTATGTGTTCTTTGTTAGTTCTGAGATCACTCAGTGATCATTACAACTCAAACACCAGACGGCAAGTAATGGTTCCCTCAGTACAGCTGTATTATGACTGTGTGCTACATGCATATGTCTGGTTACAGGCGCCATCTGCCGAAGAAGCTGCAGAAGAGAGCGAGAGGCTTCTGAAGGAGCTCTACCTGTTTGATGTACTTCGTGCGGACAGAACTACTGCAGCACATGGGTAAAACATAGTCTCTTGGATGCTGAGGACTTGTATGATTGAAAAGATGTTCAAGTGGTGTTCCCCAGGGCTCAGTATTGGGGCCATTCTTAGCGTTATCAATGATCTGGACAAAGGGATCAAGTGCACCCTTGGTAACTTTACAGATAATGCCAAGCTGCGCGGGATTGATCTGCCTGAGGGTAGAAAGGCTCTGTAGAGGGATCTGGACAGGCTGGATTGATGGGATGAGTCCAATTGTGTGACGTTCAACAACGCCAAGTGCTGGGTCCTGCACTTGGGGCACAACAACCCCATGCAACTCTACAGGCTTAGGGGAGAGTGGCTGGAAAGCTGCCCGGCAGAGAAGGACCTGGCGGTGCTGGTCGCTAGGTGGCTGAACATGAGCTGGTAGGGTTCCCAGGTGGCCAAGAAGGCCAACAGCATCCTGGCTTGTATCAGACTAGACTAGGCTAGACTACTTCAGTTGGAAGGGACTTACAACGATCACCTAGTGCAACTACCTGACCACTTCAGGGCTAACCAAGTTAAAGCATGTTAAGGGCATTGTCGAAACGCTTCTTAAACACTGACAGGCTTGGGGCATCAACCAGCTCTCTAGGAAGCCTGTTCCAGTGTTTTACCACCCTCTCGGTAAAGAAATGCTTCCTAATGTCAAGTCTGAACCTCCCCTGGCACAGCTTCTAACGATTCCCATGTGTCCTATCACTGGATCCCAGGGAGAAGATATCAGCACCTCCCTCTCCGCTTCCCCTCTTCAAGAAGCTGTAGAGAGCAATGAGGTCGCCCCTCAGCCTCCTTCTCTCCAAACTAGACAAACCCAAAGTCCTTAGCTGCTCCCCGCAAGTCATTCTTTCCGGCTCTTTCACCAGCTCTGTTGCCCTCCTCTGAATGTATTCAATGACCTGAACATGCTTCTTAAATTGTGGGGCCTGGAACTGCACACAGCACACAAGGTGAGGCCGCACCAACGCTGAATACAGCAGGATGATCGTCTCTTTTGACCGGCTGGTTATGCTGTGTTTGATGCACCCCAGGATGCGGTTTGCCCTCTTGGCTGCCAGGGCACACTGCTGACTGACACAGAGCCTGCTGTCGAACAGCACCCCCAGATCCCTTTCTGCAGGGCTGCTCCCCAACCACTCCTCTCCCAACTTACACTGTGCCTGGCATCACTTCATCCTAGGTGCAGAATCTGGCATTTGGACTTTTTAAATTCCATCCCATTAATCATAGCCTAATGCTCCAATATATCTAGATCCCTCTGCAAGGCACGTTGACCTTCAAGAGAATGAACAGTACCTCTCAGTTTGGTATCATCAGAAAACTTGCTAATGGTGCATTAAACTCCTGCATCCAGATTGTTGATAAATATATTGAATAGAACTGACCCTGAGGAACACCATTGGTGACCAGTCACCAGCCAGATGTAGCCCCATTCACTACAGCCCTTTGAGCCCTGCCCTTCAGCCAGTTCTTCACCCAGCACACCACGAACCTGCTCACCTCACAGTTGTTCAACTTGTCCAGAAGGATGCTGTGAGGGACAGCACCAAAAGCCTTATTAACATCCAGAAAAACTACATCCACCACCTTCCCTTCATCCACTAGGTGGGTGACCTTACCATAGAAAGATATCAGATTAGTTAAACAGGACTTTCCCTTTGTGAACCCATGTTGACTGTGCCAGAAACAGTGTGGCCAGCAGGAGCAGGGAAGTGATCATCACCCTGTACTCGGTGCTGGTGAGGCCGCATCTCCAATACTGTGTTCGGTTTTGGGCCCCTCACTACCAGAAAGACATTGAGGTGCTGCAGCGTGTCCAGAGAAGGGCAACGAAGCTGGTGAAGGGTCTGGAGAGCGGGTCTTACAAGGAGCAGCTGAGGGAGCTGGGATTGTTTAGCCTGGAGAAAAGGAGGCTGAGGGGAGACCTTATCACTCTCCACAACTACCTGAAAGGAGGTTGTAGCAAGGTCAGTGTTGGTCTCTTTTCCCAGGTAATGAGTGACAGGACAAGAGAAAATGGCCTCAAGTTGTACCAGGGGAGGTTTAGATTGGATATTAGGAAAAATGTCTTCACCAAAAGGGCTATCAAGCATTGGAACACGCTGCCCAGAGAGGTGGTGGGGTCACCATCCCTGGAGGTATTTAAGAAATGTGTGGACGTGGCACTAAGGGGCATGGTTTAGTGGTGGACTTGGCAGTGTTATGTTTATGGTTGGACTCGATCTTAAAGGTCTTTTCCAACCTAAATCTGTGATTCTATGGTTTTAAAATTAAAAGCCTGAAGGAATTTGAGCAACAGCAAACCATGGTGCAAAATCTACTCTGGTCTTCTGTGGCTGTAGAGCCCACTGTGTTGCCAACTGATGAAGGAAATAGCTTTTGTCTGGGATTGTACTGGTCTTTATAGAAGCAGTGAATTAGAGATACAAATATGCAGACTTAAGGAAGGAAGGTAAAGTTGTATTTGAGTTTGAGTTTTTTGAGGTTTAGAGAAAGAGGAAACTTGAATCTCATGATCAGCATGGATGTGAAGATTTAAAAAACATACTGAAAGAGAAAAGTATGTGCATTAACTCAGGTAGCTGACTGTAATAAAGAGATGTTAGGATACAATCTGTGTGGCTGATACCATAAAGAATCACCAAATTGTACACGGCAGAAAATAGCATTATTTTACTAAAGGAATACATGAATTAAAAGGAGAATACTGTTGGGAAGCTGGCTATAGATGAGGAAAAGATGGTACCGTAGGCAAACAACTTATCAACCAGGAAACTTGCGTTCTACATTGACCCTGCCACAAAATGACTTGCCCAGGTTTTTATAACCTTCTTATGTTTCTCTTTCCTATATAAAAGATGGACAGGGTGCAGAAGACCTGCCATTTGCATCATAATTTGTTTTGTGCTGAAAAGTTTGGCCACATATTCAAAGCCGTTTAATATCACACTGGCCACTCTACTTTGGAGAGTTGCCATTTCTTGAAGAGAGGCTGGGGTCAGCTTCACAGCACCGCTAGGAAGAAAGAACCCTTGTATTAATAAAATTAAACTGAATTTAAGGTGTTCAGGTTTATGGAGAAAAGGGAGAGAGGAATTAAGAGTAGAGAGGAAATGATGGGAGAAAGGATGAAAGTACCTTTATCAGTTGGAAAAAAATAACTGTAGGGAAAGACTTGCAATGCAAATCTTATCAGTATATGTGGAAAATGAGCCTCAGTACTTGGTTGCTGAAAGATGATGCTTTTTTTTTTTTTTTTCCTTTGCTAAGGTGGGTATTCCCTGAAGTAGTTGAAGCTTTTTATCAGAGGAGAAGCTACAGAGACAATGAAGTTACTAGAATATAGTATATCATCTTCATTTGACTCTGGAGCTGGGCAGCATAATGTCTCTTGAGGAAACACACTGAGAGGCTTTCTTCCTACTGAAGACACAGTTCCTATAATTTTTTTGTTGCCTTCAGTGTCCTTAGAAGCCATGGTATGCATAAGAGAATGTAAGGAGGAAGACTTTGTACATGTATATCTGCTACTGGTGTAGGAGAGAACTTGTGCAAATGCTGCAGGATCAGTAGTCAATAGCTTAATGATGGTGTCCATGTGGGCTCCTTTTTGTTGTTTCTTGAAAACACAAACAAATGTGGATTTCAGAAATGACAGCAGAAATCCTTGCATGGTTCTGCGATATCTTTACAAGTGCTGATGCAAATCTCAATGAGCAACATGGTAGTTCTCTGGGGGCAACCGGATTTTTTTTCAATGTGTTTTTGCATACATGGAACAACGGTTGTTGCAAATTCTGTCCGACTGCGTCTTTAAATTCATAGAATCATAGAATGTCCTGAGTTGGAAGAGACCTGCAAGGATCACTGAGTCCAACTCCTGTCTCTGCACAGGACAACCCCAAATTCACACCATGTGTCTGAGGGCACTGTCCAAGTGCTTCTTGAATGTCATCAGGCTTGGTGCCATGACTGCCTCCCTGGGGACCTTGGTCCAGTGCTCCACCACCCTCCAGGTGAAGAAACTTCTCCTAGTATCCAACCTAATTCATTGTACTAAAAGCTGTCCAGCAGATGGCATCATAAATCATTGAGATCTTTATTTAATCTGTGCTGACCATATACTTAACTTTCCAAATTGATGAATTAAATGCAGATAGCCATGAATATGCAAGTGAAATTTCTTCTAAGTAAAAGCAAAAAGCCTTGTGTTTATGTGAAAGACGGAAAGCTTAGCTGTTACAGAATTTGTAAGTAGATGGCTTGTTGGATTAATTCAGTATCTTTTCTGGGTTTTTTCCCTCTGTTTAGTCTTGAACTAAGAGTCCCATTTTTGGATCATCGGTTTACTTCTTATTATTTATCTCTACCAGCAGAACTGCGAATCCCAAAGGTACGTAAAGTTAGGGTTGGACCCGAGTGCAAGCTTACAAATTCACTGATACGTATTCTAAGCGTGACCAAATTGCTGAATTCAATGGTTAAGTCCTCTACCCAAAGTCAGGCATGCTCTTAAATATTTTGCTGAAATGTTGGAACTCTTTTCTGACCAGACCTTCTGAAAGGAAACCATTTCTTAAGTGTTTAAAGCCAGATCTTTGTACTGCAGTTTCTGAGACTCACAATGTTGTTTTTTGTTCTGCAAACAGAATGGAATTGAAAAATACCTTTTAAGACAGTCCTTTGAAGATTCCAACTTGCTTCCCAAAGAAATACTCTGGCGACCCAAGGAAGCTTTCAGTGACGGTATAGCATCAGTAAAGAAATCCTGGTTTTCTATTCTTCAGGACTATATTGATCAACAGGTACAATACCACTGTTTGGGTTTTTTTGTCTTTTACATTTAGGTGTATTAGATATGCCAAGGGGAGGCAGCTCATATGCTTAGTTGGAAGAATAAATCTGGGTATGACAGTAACTTGAGCTTCATGGTAGAGGAGCAAGATAAACTTTAAACAGTGGTCTTCTAGCTATCTGAGTCATTTGTATCTAGGCATTTGAAATCCTAGATACAAAGAAATGTTAGAGCCTGACAGAAATGACTGTGTCAGGAAATGAACATCATCTAAGTATCTGGATTGCAAATTAGATTGTGTGTCGGCAAACACAATTTCAGGGTTTCATGCAAAGCAGCTGCTCCAGCTGAAGGCACTTGCATGAACTTACTGTGCAGCTGAATAACAGCATAATGGCTTTATAATGTCCTTTCTTGTTTGTGTCATTCGTTTTTCCCAGCCATGCCTAGCTAAGCCCTTTTGCTTTTTAAAGCCTCTGCTTGCATTGCTAACCAATGAAGACTTACAGCATTTTGGCTTTAGACAAAGGATAATCATCTCTGGTGTACAGAGGTAGTTTAATCGTCGAGAGGAAGGAATAACATCCAATTTACAGCAGAGCTTCATTCTCCAGAAATATGTGTATTCTGGCCCATGGATGGGTCCTTGTCTGTCCTACCACCAGCTGCTTGTTTCTCATTTTCTTTCTCTGTATCCACAGGCAAGAAAGTAGTTGGATCAGGCAGCAGTGTTGTGCTGCCTGTACTGAGCCTGTATTGGTGTAGTAGGGGCAAATTTATTTCATGGCTGTGAGGAGTTGCATGTGACACATGCATGTGTCACAGGTGACAGCATGTTGGCACTGGAAGCGAGCTGCTTTAGAAATTGCCTCAACTGGTGCAACTATTCATCCTCCCTTTCTTACCCGGCTTAGCAACTGCAGGTGCCTTTGCCTCTGCATCCCAAGTCTTGTTGCTAAGAGCTTGGTTATACAACCAGAGTCAACAGCTCTCTGTGAGCTGAAAAAAAACCAGGAAGCTACTTCCGTGGCAAAACGACTGCTTTAAGTTCTTCTGGTTGATTCACAGCAAAGAGAAAGATAGGGAGGAAGTTTTTGTGAGCTTACTAACAAAGGTGGTTGTAACCCTAAGAGAAGTGGGCTTCACATATAACGCAGAGAGAAATACTAACAGCACTATAGTTATGTATTCATAAAGATCAAGGGATCCTATGACAAAAATTCACCTGTCAGAAATCTCTGCCTCTAGAATAGACCTCTCTTTTTTTTTTAAACCTATGGGCATTCAGTGGTTGGTGAATCCTTGTATGTCTTTAACTTGCAGGAAATTGACTTGTAAATTACGTTAAATGTATTTGCAGCTTAATTTGGGTTTTGCTTATGTCTGTAGGTTGATGACCTTATGCTGGAAAAGGCAGCGGAGAAATATCCTTTCAATCCTCCTAAAACAAAGGAAAGTTATTACTACCGCCAGATCTTTGAAAAGCACTACTCAGGGCAAAGCAACTGGCTGCCCCACTACTGGATGCCAAGATGGGTTAAAGCTACTGATCCTTCTGCTCGCACGCTGAAACATTACAAGTCGGCTGCCCAAGAATAGGCTGCAGAAATAATCCCCCAAATAGAAGTGCTGCAAGCAATTTGCATACACTCTGCTTTAAAAAAACCAAACCAATTATGCAAACCTAAAGCTTAAATGGTCTTTAAGATGCATTTTGATAATGCTGTTGGAAATAAAAGCTTTCTGTGGTTAGTGTGCTATTAAAAATTCACCCGGCTGTACCAAAACTTTGTAATACATGGGAAAATACTTAATGGACAAGGAACTACCTTATTTGGCAGCTCTGTTCCTTATGTGACCTCGATTGTATTAATTTGCCTTGCAACCATTTAATATATATTAATGTGAGCTCTGTTTGGAGGACTTGAATAAGGCTAAGCAATGCAGGCTGCTGCAGGCCCTCTGAACAAAGGGGAATTTCATCCTAGCTGTTTAGTGATTTGTGTTCCTGGCTGTGGTATTTGGATAGTCTGTCTGTATTATTCTATTCTGAATGTCTTTCTAAGCACTCCTGAGAAACTTGGTCTGGTTTCAAAACATATTTAGATATTCATAGCTATGCAGAGATGCTTACTAGAGTTTATATTAGTGATGGTGCTGGGTGTTACTGTATTGGGTCCAGCCACGGTCAACCCACTACAGTTACTTAATTAAATGAATGGGAATCGTATTCATTACTGTAAAGCCACCAGTTGGCTGTTTTGAATTTTGTAAATATCCCAGCAGTCTAAAGATACTGTGACTGTTATCAAAGAGCAGAACAGACAAGAGAAGCCGAGTTACGTCTTTGTTTATAACTCAAGGGCTTCAATTTTTAAATGTATTTATTATTCCTGAAAATAGAGTGTTAACCAGGTGATTTGTCTCAGTCTGATGGAAGTTGCATGACTAAATATTTTAAGAAATTTTTCACTTACAGTGAGAGTTTTTCCATCTGTATGATGAAAAGGTAGACCGTGTTACTGCTCAACTGCATGTGGCCAACTGTGTGGTGAACCAACCCTGTTAACCATAGATTTTAGTCAGACAAAGCATCATTGAAGGCAATGGAATCAGACACCTGGCTTGGAAAATGGCAAAAAAGCTTCTTCAGAAACCACAAGAACTTCTGAACCCTACTGAAAAACACATGTCTTTTTACCCAGGATAACTTTTTATTAACTACTTAGGCATGGGGGCTGCTTTTTGAAAGGTAACTTAAACTTAAGGGTTGCCAAAAAATATACATATGTGCTGCAGATTGACTTGGTTAGCATCATGCTATTTATGAAGACAAAAGTCTAGTTTATTGTCCCTCTTGACTAGGAAACCAAAGCCGATTGTTATTTAAAAGATAAAATATAAGCAATTCTGGTTTAAAATCTTCATAAAACAACTGATTGTCTATTTATTATTTCCCCCTAATCCTGCATTTGAATCTCTATTCCAGAAACCTTACTGAACCTCTTGGTGGTACGGTGGAGTTCATGAACTGTCCAGCTATGGCCAGTAGTGGCCATATTTTGACATAAACTTGCACATACTAGTCATTTATGAATATATGATGAGTAAGGTAATACATTCCTGTAGCCTTCTTTACTTAAGGGCCATGTGCTTGTCTTTTTGGATTTCTTTGAAGCAGTAAGGTGTATTTTGACTTGGGAGAGGAGCACAGAGTATGTTGATTAGGTACTGATGTGTAAAGATAAGACTGGCTACTCTCTGGAAACTTCTCAAGGCTGAGATGATAAGAAAATAACATTTGCCTGAAGTAAAAATTGGCTAAGCACATTTTGGGGTCATTACCTGAATGCACTTTCTGCTGCAACATTGTCAGGTATTCAAGGAAACCCACCTTAATTTTTTTTAATTCCTAATACACAGCATTTATGTGGTGAGGCAAGATCCTAGACTGGTGATCCTAATTATTTTAGCTTTTTACTGATGTGCAGAGGAAAAATACAGTGTTTGCTGCCTTGTTAAAGGTATAAATGGTAGGGGTCTCAGGAGCAAAAACCTGTTCATTCCTTCTCCATGTGTAGACTTGAATTCTACAGCCTGTTTGGCTTCTGTTATGCTCTGTACTTTCTCTTTTCTCTTCCTTTTTTTCTGTTTTTTAAGGAAACAGCTACTCTGGATCATCTGCTAGCTGCAGACATGTTTGCAGTTTGTCACAGGAGGGAATGGGATGCAGGTCCAGAGCGCAACGCTGTCTTGTCTGGTTTTACTTTTTATCTTTCTTCCTGCTGTAGTTGCCTTCTTTTCTCACTCCATTTCTTTTGGAGAAAATTAAGCTGGACTATTCTGACAGCTGAGTAAGTTGGTTTGAGTAGTGTGTCAGAGGTGGGGATGGGGAATTAAAGTCAGTGGTCCACCTGGGAGGGAGGAGATGGATAGCTCCTTGGCTTGCAGGACTGCTAAGGGCTGGGGGAGAACCTGTAGGGTTCTTGCAAAGTGGATAAGATAGTGTGTGGGGGGGTCTTTTTATTGATTTGATTTTTCTTTGAATTGATTAAATTATTAAATTATGTTTTCACTGCAATCTCTCCCTCTTTTGAGGAAGAAGAAATAAACAGTGTATCTGCCAAAGAGAGTACTGCATTGTATGGGACCTACTAATTGCTTAAGGGTGCTCAGTGACACCCATGCCCTTCATCTTTCTAATAAAACCTACCTCCTATTTTAAGCTCCAGTTGACTGGCTTGTATGGAGCTTTGATGACTGTCTCCACATCCAAGTTTCCATAACAGTGACTCTCCAGAGAAGCTCCGTAGTGCAAACCAACATGTTACAGCCAGCGAACACTTGACAGGACTTTGGGGACCCTTGGTCCTTTGGGCAGAGATTTCTATGCAGGATGGTTTGAAATCATATAAAATGTTTGAAATTGTGTTTAAAATCTCAATAAACTGTAAAAGCACCCTGTTTTACCTAAGAATGTGGCATCTCTTTGTGGAGGACCTTTGTTGTGGGAGATGTTATTTGATGAACATCTGCAAGGTGATGCATATTTAACTGTCTTCACGAAGAATAAAAAAGACCTTCTGGAAACAAGGTTTCAGGAACCAGAGTTTGCTTTGCTGTGGAAGCTAATTCCTCAATGAGCATTGTAATTTTATTCGGAGTTAGAGTTAACATCAGTCAAGGTTGTTGGGTTTCTCCACTCAGAACTGAGGTAAAATATGGTAAATTGTGGTTAAAAGTAAAATATCAAAAAATATACTGAGATTCTGGAGGGGTTGACTTAGTCTTTTGTTTTGAGAAAGACTTAATGTCTGATTTCCATTAGCAAGTAAGAGGGAGAAGTTGTTGAAGGAGGATTTAATACAAGGTAAGCCTGTGTTTGAGCTGGCTGTTGAACAATCAACCCAAAGGAGTGTGGGGCTGAAGTGCAGGCAAGGCTGCTTATTTCCATAGCAAGGTAAGCTGTGTGTTCCACAGCGACTTTCCTAGGGATAGCCAAAGCGCTGTGCTGGTTTCAGCTGGGATAGAGTTACTTTTCTTCACAGTAGCTAGTACGGGGCTGTGTTTCGGATTTGTGATGAAAACAGTGTTGATAACACAGGGATGGTTTAGTTACTGCTGAGCAGTGCTTACACAAAGTCAAGGCCTTTTCTGCCTCTCCCCCCACCCCACCAGCAGCAGGCTGGGGGGGCACAAGAAGCTGGGAGGGGACACGGCTGGGAGAGCTGACCCCAACTGACCAAAGGGATATCCCACACCATATGAAGTCATGCTCAGCATATAAAGCTGGGGGAAGAAGGAGGAAGGGAGGGACATTTGGAGTGATGGTGTTTTGTCTTCCCAAGTAACCATTAACACATGATGGAGCCCTGCTTTCCTGGAGATGGCTGAACACCTGCCTGCCCATGGGGAGCAGTGAATGAATTCCTTGGTTTGCTTTGTTTGCATGCATGGCTTTTGCTTTACCTGTTAAACTGTCTTTATCTCAAATCATGAGTGTTCTCACTTTTACTCTTCCAATTCTCTCCCCATCCCACCACTGTGGAGTGAGTGAGCGGCTGCATGGGGCTTAGTTGCTGGCTGGGTTTAAACCATGAGAATCACATACATCACCTGCACCACGTCACCTTGTCACAGTTCCCCCTTTTTTTATTTTCTTAATTTCAGGGCCTATTTTTTATTTACATATGAATTAAAACATTGTAGTTGACATAAAGGCTGAGATTAGGAAAACTTTAAAAGGTTTCAAATGAGGCTGCCTCTGGGTGAAGGTAATGCATTAAGTTTTTATTTAATATTTTTGATTTATTTAAATTTAAATTAATAACTTGAATTTTTTACTTAAAAATCTTGAGGAAGGAGAGAAGGAACGGAGAATGAGGAAGCAGGGAGGTGGTTTATGCTGCCATAGTATCCTGTGAGTTGGTAGGGGTAGTAGCTAGTGGGGGTCATACATAAACAAGGTTTGTTCACGCTGCTTTTCAAGATCTGTTGGTGGCATTTCACCCATCCCTTTCCATAGTGCCACTTCCCGTCTTTTTACTTGTTTGGAAACTCTTCCAGTAAGGGAAAACTAGTGGGGCAACTAGTTTTTCTTGCACTGTATGTTCAGGTTTGGATCTTTCAAGTGTACTATGAGCTACAATGGAAGGTGTCAGCAGTACCCTAGAATCCACACAATGCTCGTATTTCTCCCGCACGAGCAAGTCGAGGCTGGCTTTGCTCTGCAGCCTCGTAGCTTTGCGCTGTGTGCTCAGAGTCCTCGCACAGCGTGTGTCCAAGGAAGCCGAGAGCACACACGTTTGCTCCAGTGGGCCAAAAAGAGTCTGTCAAAGTTGGAATTCGGATCCAGAGGTTGCTTTGAGGGATGATTTTTTAATTTTATTTTTTTTTTCTAGCCGGCAGATGGCAGCCGCTGTTAGCGTGTCTTTGCAAACGAGCTCTTCATCCCTAGGGAAGACTCCTCTCCATCCTCCTCTCTGTGTGCTTTTAGCCTGCTCCTTCAGACATGCTTGTCGGTGGGATTTTGTGCACGAGCTTCATGGAAGAGAATTTAATAAGTGCCAAGCAGAAAAGAAAAAATGTTGTTTAATTGATCTTGCTCACAAGATATTGCGCAGAGCTTCTCATGCTGGTGCTGCAGGTGAGAAGGCAGCTAAGAGTTGAATGCATTAGCATTGAAGGCATTCAATATTCAATTTAAAAACAATTAAAAACCAGTTATGAAATTTAAAACTAGGAACGTGAGTTAGAACAGGTATAAAATGCCAGTTCTAGGGAAGACGGAAGATAATATCAGGCTGGGGAATGGGAAATGTTAATTTTACCTCTAAAGTTGTTAGGGGTTATTTTTTCCTATTCTTGTCATGATTAACATGTGGATCATAGGATTTCAGATACTCATACAGAGAGAACACTATGAGTCCTACTAGGAATTTTTACAGATGCGCATCAGAAGGCCTTAGGGCCATACCTTCACCTTTTTCTCAAAAGAATTATTTAACAAAAATTATATATATACATTATAAAATGCAGTACATCATATAAATTTGGAAAGATTTCCTACTTCTGTAAATGGCCAATCCAGTTTTTTTATGAGCTCTGAGTGATGATGAACAGCTGCAGACTCCATATATCTGAGCATCTAGTCTCAAACCCCATCAGGAAACAACATCCCCCAGCGACCATCGGTGGTATAATGGCAATGTATAATGGCTGTCTGATTTGACATTTCACCTGCTCCAGGCTCGCTCTGGGGAGAGGTCTTGTGCCTTTTTTTTTTTTTTTTTGTGGTACAGGGTGCTTAACTGAGGAATTTTCACTAAGGAGACAATAGAGCAATTGGGTCCAAAATAGTCCTTTAGAGAATTATAATCCCAGGTTCATAAAATTATTGGAACTGACCTCAGTTCCTACACCATAATCATCTTGCAGAGGCCAAACAGACAGTCAGAATGATGTGGTTGCAAAAGCAGCCTCCATTGCTGCTGCTGTCATAGACAGCAGTAGTTGTGTGCATTAATGAACTGTATTACTTAACATCTCTCACCACTGCTCTTGAAGACTGCTCTTAACACCTGGGGCAAAATGTATATTAATACAAATTACTTTTGATTAAAACCATTATTATTTTAGCACAAAAAAAAGAAGGGGGTGGTGAAAAGGAACATTCTCTTTTTAAATATTTAAATACTCATTATACCAAAGTGATACAAATTACTGGCTGACTGACAACTTGCTAATAATAGCTTAAAATGCAAATAGAGCTATTATCCCAATTGACACTAATTGGAACTCCTTTGGCAGCCTGGGAGGGCAGGGCAGGAAAGTTTGATTGTTTCCTTGAGCTGAAATCAGGTTGGTAAGGAAGCATGGGGAAGATGTGCTGTGGATAAACAGGTTACCATCTGTGGTCATCAGAATTAATTGTATTATATTTCAAGAATACGTTCTGCCTTTTGCCCGTGTATGATTTCGGTGGGGTTTGTTGGTGCCCAGGCTGAGTTGGTGCTGTGGGAATCCTGCAAATGCTCAGCTCTCGCAAAAGAGCTACCATGTCTTTTCTGAATTATTAAAAATTCACTGCTTTAAAATTCATTGAATTATAAAAATTATCACTGCCAGTAGCCAAAAAGTCTACACTGCAGGGTGACTACATGGAGCAAGCGTCTGGGAATTTCAAGCTTTATGGACCCTAAGCTGGTACAAATTTTTCATGCCGAAGCTGGTGTGGGAGGTGGCAGAGGTGCCCGTTGGAGGATCGTGGTCCCTTGGCAGCATTCACATTGCATAGCAGAAAGGTCCGTATGTCAGGTGACATCAGTTACTTTCAAAACATGAGAGACAGCCTCCCAGGTTAAGGTGAGACAGCTATTGTGACACCCCTGCCATACTCTCCTGGGTGACAGGCTGTTACATCTTTGTTAGTTACTCTCTTGATGAGATTTTTATTTTCTTAGCAACCAGGAGCTTTTGCTGGCTGTGATTCTCCACCCCGGAAAATTCTTCCTGCCTCCTCTTCCACAGAAAGAGTAGCAATAATGCCAGGGTTAGGAATTGTACTGAGGTCAAGGATACAATGTGGGGCATCCGTGTGTACCCTCAAACTCCCTATCTAGACTCGCATGCTTCTCTGCTGTGTCTGTCTTCATGTCGTACAGCCTTTTCCCCATCACTGCCACCACGATCCAGTGTGGTATATGAAGAAACCTGGCGTGACAGCCTGCTCTTTGCAGTAGGTAAGTTATTCATTGAGAAGATGTATTAATTAGGAAAGGGGATATATGTACGTGTACTGTAAGACAAGCTCTGTTTTCTGCAATAACATGTTTTATGTCGTATTGTGCAGCACAGTGAAATGCCAGCACAGCTCTTGAGCCCTCTTTCTAAGAGGATAGAAAATGTGGGCTCGACCTCTCACTCCAACAAAAACTTCCTTAGTGAGCAGGTGGAAAACACTTAAGCCTCTCTGCCCTCTCCAGTGCAGCCATTTCCCTCTCTCAGAAGGATGCTGCGAAGGTAAACTGAGGAATGACCAGGAGGGTTCGGACTTCATTCCCGGCTGCGTGTGCTGTCCTTTGCACTCTCCAGAGCACACAGTTCCAGAGGGTTGTGTCTGACGCTGTTTGGCAAGGCTTCCTACTTGACTGCTTTTGTTCTGGTCAGTTTTTACGGTGGATCTCCCAACTACTGATGAAGTAGTCTCACCTTGGAAGTTTTGAGTGGGAAGGTGAACTTTCTTCTCCACTGGAGGAAAAAAGCATGGGGATCTGGGGCTTAAACATGGGGTTTAGGGACAATGAGATAGGCTTCCCATCTCTCTCGAGTGTAACTCTGTGGCTGACTGTGTAAATTGAGCGAGCCTGTGCTCTGCTGTAAGTCAGAAGGTGCTGCTCAACATCTGTGTCCCTGTTGAACAATGTCTGATGCCCAGTGGTGTCTGGGTGTCACCAGACTCATCTGGCCGAGAGCAATGTGGCACTGTGTCATAGTCTGGGGGAAGTCAAGGGAAAAACACTGCTGTAGTGTTATGCAGGTGAGTGGGGGCTTGTAGGTCCCAGTTTGGGAGGAAGAGGAAGACGAAGGCTGGTTTGAGTATACATTGGGAGTATGCAGTTATGAGGTGGATACCATGAGGGCAAAAGTCTGGATCCTGTTTGGGTAGATGTGAGGGGAGGGAGGGGATGGAGCCATACCTGTGCTCCCAGAAACCTACAGCCTCGCACAGACATGCCACTACTCGTGGTGGTATCTAAGCAAATTAATTGGGGATCCCCTCTGGTAGGATATATCCTCATCAAATGAATGGGGCCTTTCCAAAACTTGGGGTCAAGGACAACTTGTGAATCTTGCTCCCTGCCCACGCCCCCTGCCCCCCAGCTTTTATTTAAATACACATCCTTTATCTCCAAGGAGGTTTGGACTCACACTTGCCTGTTTCTCTGACCAGTAAAAACGCAAACCAAAATCAGCTGCGCTACAGGTTGGGTGAATAGTAGAAAAGTGTTTTGCAATATCTACCTGTATTAGGCCATCTCCCTCTATGCAAGGCATCTTTTAAAAACAAGCTGTGGAGTGGAGGACTGAGAAATGTCATTACATTCTTTGGGAGACTGAAAATCTTGGCTCCACTGAGCAGGCGACATGTCTAGGAGAAAAACAATGCTTCGGAGGGCTCTGGATGCAAACGGACCCTGTGTCTGGTGTGCCTTCAGTACTCCTGCAACACATCACTGAATTGAGCAAATTTTTGCCTGGGGAGTTGAGCAGAGCCGAGACTTAGAGATGCACATTAGCAGACTGATGGCACCACTCATCTCCTCAGCTATGGCATGGTGTACTCCAGGGGCATATGGCTCAGTAGAAGGTGAACCCCTGCAGGGATAAGACAAGTCATCTTACTCTTACCAGTGATGGCATCTGACCTACCCATCCCACGCTCTGCTCAGCTGATGCATCCCAGAAGAAGATGCACTTTGCCTACCATGAGCTTGCAGTCCCCATTAAGACTGCAGCTCTTGCCTGGACTGGACTTAGTGTGGTTGGCATTAGTTGTCACATGAGCTGTGGAGTAGGTATTTCTGCTAGTAGCTGATGTGTAGACATACCTTTTATGTGGGACCTTCCTGCTCCTTTCCTTCTCCTTGCCGGCACTTTTGCACAGCCCTTCTGAGGGCAGATCATGAGCTGACGGGGGCAAGACTCCCAGTATAACATACTGGGAGCTGCTTGGTATTTTTGTGCTTATTTCAGAAGCACATAGGATCAGTTCAGAGGAATTTTAACTACACAAGGAGTCTCCCAGAATTTTGTGTGCTCAGTCTGGTCAAGAAATTAGTTTATTTTCTCCTTAAGTGTACTCAGGGTCTGAGGGCTCTAATTAGCCACATGCTGACAAGATCCAAGCAAATGTTTCTGTTGGTCGAGCTACCTGTTCTAGCACAGCACTGCCAGATTTGTTCTGTGTCGTGAAATTGTTTTCTGGAAAAATAATTTAATTCAAAAGAAAACTAAAAAAAATTAGTTTTGCCATGATCTACAATAATATATTTCTGTTTTATCTTCGGAAAGGCATCTGCCTTAAAATTATACCCAAGTCTAATGAAATAAAAATGGAAGTGAGAAGTAGGCCCCTCAAATGCTTCACTGAGACAGCTAAAAATGCTCCTTTCGGACCAGCCCAGTGACTGAAAATCAGTAATTTCTACTCTTCCACTCCTCTTTCTCAGTGCCTGATATCAGCAACTTCTGACGGTGCTCAGGACCTTGAAGAAGGGACTCAACAACTTCCACAGGGCAGAACCCCAGACAGGCCAGTCATGTACCAGGCAGGGTCTGTGTGGGGAAAAAGGACCTGATGTAAAAGTGAACTGATTAACTAGTTAATATTGGTGCATATTGTATTAGATTGAATGCTCATTTTTATGGAATGCCTTAGGTTTGCAAGAAGGAAAAAAAGCTCAGCTAGCTGGCATGCAGCTAGGCAGAGTTTGGCTGCATGTGGGTACAGGAGCAAACATGGAGTTTTGCTTTTGAGACCTTGCTGAAAGCCAGTTGAAATCACTGCAAGATTCCCATTGCTTTTGTCATGCTTTAGTCAAGGTCCACAGGACAAGTTTTCTCTTTTCAGGCTTAACTGTGGTGGATTATGGTTAGTGTGGGAACATCGTCTTTCTGTGCTTTACGGTTCTATATGAAGACAGTAAGATACCCTGAGTAAATTGAATCACGTGATGTTGCTCCATATGGACAGAAACAACATAAAACATGTATGATGATCTAGAGGTCTCTTAGTCTCCCTGTATCTTCTAAACAGTACTTGTGGAAGATGCGAGGTTACAGGAATTCTGTTCAGATATCTCAGCATGATTTATTTATTTATAAATCACACCTCCTTCACTATTAAGGAATTAACTGGTTTCAGTATAGCTCAGGGTGATTAATCTTGAGTTTTGTTCAGATATTTTTGCTCTGGTGCAGAACACAGCTAAAACAGCTGGCACTGTCAGACAGTTCTCCTGTCATGTTTAAAACTAAGCATGGCTTACTGCCCCAGCTTGAAATAGAAAAGATAAATGCAGTAAGTAGCTCTCTGTAGAAATGTAAGTGCCCTCTACACAAGTGTTTTATTGAAATAGTCTATTATGGAAACTATTGCTATGGTGTAATTTTCTTAATCGTTATGGCCAAAATGGACTTTTTATAATTTTGTTCATTTTTTTTCTTCATAAATACACTTTTTTTTAAAAATCTTTTGCTCCATGAGATTGTGAAGAGGTATTTGTGCTGATTTCCTATGCTTCTTCAGTTTTGTTACTATTCTTCTCTTAGCATTCAAATGACTGATTAGAGGCATTTATGAGATAATGAAAAAGTTTAAATATGCAAATATCTTTCAGTGATGACCTGGCTCTATCAGAGTTCCTAGGAGGGAATGAGAGATGCCTACATTATCCCTGAGAATAAAAGTTGCCTTGGCACAGCAATATTTGCAGCCCTCTGACTCGCTGATAATTCCTTGCTGCTAATTTTGCAGTGCTAAAGAATAGGTCACACACACATCAAGTCTGTAGTGGGTGTGGGATACGAAAAATGTTGTGCAGAGTTAATACCTTCCCGTCGCTGCCCATGCTTATCACATATTGGATTTATATCTGTGTGCACACACGTGCTGAGGACCAATGGTTGGAAAACCTTGTGGTTTTGCACAGGACCCATCACATTTCCTAGCCAGGTGCTGAAACGACACAGCTGGAGATGTTGCTTACTGTCGGGGTCTACTGGAAAGCACTGCCTCTGCAGCTGGCAATCTGCACAGCAGAAAGCCTCCCATCAGCCTGGTACAAAACTTTCAGGCTTTATCTGTTGCTTTAATACAGACACACGTAGTAAGCTTGACAGAAAGAGCCTAGAGCTTAGAGTGTTACAGTTTTGTAGAAAATTGGTGCTATATGGGGACATCAGCAGTTTTTAAGAACTGGATGAGAAACAGGTGGGTGGCATCCAGCACAAGTTCAGGATAAATACTTTTATCGTTAGGGTGCTGATGACAGAATTTATTTACTTTCTGCCTTTAAAGTACTGGCTGATGTCTGCCAAATCCCAGGAGTCACAAAGCTGCCTCGGAGGGGACATCTGCTGCAGAGCAGCGAGGGGGCTGGAAACAGAGCGGTTTTGTCCTCAGCCACTCCATGAGCCACAGAAGCAAAGTTCTCCTGCTCCTTTCAGCACATAAAAAGGTATCTTTGTGTGCAATGTTAAACTAAAAGTGGAGCAAGATAAAAGATTTTTTTTTTGTTTCAAACACAAAAGAAAGTGATAGGTAAATAACAAATTTAATTTTATCTGAAGTGATAATATTACTCAGCAGACAGAAATAGATGGCTCCATCCAGGATACTCTGTAAAGTGCGTCCTTTTTCTGAAGGCTTATCTTTACTCTAAATCTCCAGATTTTTTTATTGGCTTCTTTAATTGTTTCTATTTTAGGTAAATCTGAAGGAATCAATATCAAAAATCAAAGTGTGGGAAGTATCAGTCATGGTTTTCAATTGAGTTATCTTAAAGCAATGTTGCAACCACTCAGGGGCATTTTTTGTTTCCATTATAACTTTGATCTCCTTTGCTCTTAGGAGACAAAAATAGATAGATTCATGACCGTTTTAGTAGAGCAGGGTTCTGAAGAAATACTGAGCTTTAGAAATTTGCCATAATCACCCTTAAATGCTACAACAGCTGCCTCAGCTGGATCAAATGCTTAAAGCACGTGTTTGGGGGCGTCATGATTATTATATCTTTTGAGATGTGTTTAAAAGGTGCAGTCATACAAGAGGAATACAGCCACACTACTGCTCTGAATTGCTAAGCATATTGTTTCTCTCTACAGTAGCTTGTTTCCAGTTGTGGTTTTGTCAGTGAAATCTGGTTGAGAGAGGGGGGCTACAGCTGCTGGACTGTGCTGGTGGTCACGGGCTAAAAGGTTCCTTTAAGAAACAACTTGTGTAGCTCTTAAGAAAATATTTCATGGTATAATGTAACTCATTACACTATTTTTGAAAAAATTTGCTCTTTTTTTTCTTTTTTTGATAACCAAAGAACCTGTGGCTTGGTTGCTCTGAATCTCAGGTCACTGAAATATCACATTCAGATGAAGGTGCTAATTTCTAGTACAAATAAAAATAATGTCTCTCTCTTATTTTCTGGAGGGTCTATTCTGTAACATCACCATGTGAAGTAAAAACAAAGAGTTAATAAATATTAAAGAAACAGTACTCCATGGCAGTTCCACTCTCTTTCTGCGTCAGGAAAGTGAAAACTCTTTACAATTCTAATAGTTGACCAAACAGTTGAAAGTTCAAAGCAAAAGTCCTCCTGGGAAGCACAGAGAAAATCTTGAGGGACATCCTTTGTAGTGAAGAAAGACTTTTCTTTTAACAATTGTCATGTGAAATGTATTTTTCCTGAAGATGGGACCTCTCTTTGTGCACTCAGATCGTACACCTGTGACAAAAGGGAGTTCCTACCTGTCTTCAGCTGTGCTTTTGGGCTTGTTGGACCAAACCAATGTGGTGTGCATCCCTTCTGGTTGGGGACTATTGTAGCAACAGCATCTCATGGCTATGCTGATGAAGCCATTAGCAGAATAATAAGGTGGTGGTGAAAATCCCAAAGAGGGCACAGTGTCAGCTCTCCCTTGGGTTTCCAGGGTAAGGGGTGTATTCTGCAATGCAGAAATGATTCTATAAAGTAAAGTTTCAGTGCTCTGTAAAGTTGTAGAGAAAGGGAGTAACTAGCACAAGGTGACACTTTTCCCTTTGGGAACAGCATTTTGATCGTTTTGAGAATCTGTGATTGAGTTCTAGTGTACAAACATATGGAGTGCTTACAGTGCCAGGCATTCATCCTATTTTTTTTTTTTAATCATATATTAAAACCATAAAGTTTTATAAAAGATTTTACCTGGAATTTCTCCTTTCCTTTTCCTTTCTGAATAATTTCAAAGTTTTCCTCTTAACCTATTGCCTGGAAACTCTATTTCTTTTTCAGCATAAAACATGAGACCCTCGTATAGTCACATGACTCCAGGCCATGGCTGCTTTGGAAAACATCAGAGGAAGTGAGATGTGGCAGCACTGCCCTGGCCATCTTTCTCAAGGCGTCTCTTGAACAAGTTTCTGGAAGAACTAACATTATGAATTATAAGACTTTTCTTTGATTGGCAAAGGAAAAAAGGAATAAGAGGTTCTGTCTTGGCTGTGTGGTTCACCTATAAAATCTAATATTAAATAAACATCTTTGAAATGTACTAATAGTATCAGATCAATATCAAACTAAGTCAGCTTGAGCCATAACGTTTCCACTGACTTGTAATATGTAATGGGCTCATCAGTTTGTGTTCAGCACAAACACTTCCCAATGGGAGGCAAAGTCAATTCATCATTTCGGTGTCTGGTATTGTTTTGTTTGGAAGTTTTACTTTTCTGTTTCGCAGCAATTTTTTTTTTGTTTTTGGTTTGTTTTTTTTTTTGGTAATACACGTAAGCTGTCTTAGCTGGAAAGTGCTCCAGCGCAAATTCATTCTGTCATTGTAATGGTAAATGCTGGATGAGATTTAGTTTTCATATTCAATGCAGTAAATCATCTGCTCTGCAACACAGGTAGCTGCATACTTTAGGTGCACCAATGCCAACAGTGATGGTAAAACAAATGTTTCCCAAGAAAATATTTGAAAAGATAAGTGAATAAACTCTTCTCAGACTCTTAGCTCTGAATAGAGGCAGGTGCTTTAAAACTAAGCTGTTCATCTATTCAGTGCAGTTACAGTGGTGACTGGAAAGAGCAGGGATGTATAACTTTTGCTGACACAGCCAGGTGCGTGGGACAGAGGGATGACCTGCTTCCCTGCTAGAAATTCAGCTCTTCCTCCTCCTCCTTGGCAGTTGAAGGCTGCAGCTGGGGGAGAGTTTCCCCAATGGACGGAGAAGGGCTCACTTTAATGGAGTTGGAGAGTGCCTGGAGGACCATTCCTGTCTGCCGCAGCTACTGCCGAGCTACATTCCCTCTGTTTGGGCAGCTCATGCCCTGTGCCTCTTCTATAGCTGTATGCATACAAAATGGTAAAGAGGAAAACATTTTGTGCAGTTCTACCTTCTTTTCCAGATGATTTTCAGAAAGCAAGGTCACTCAAACCAGCAGCCGGTGTGGCACCAGGACCTACACGCAGAGCAGCGGGTCCCATGGCCCAGAGCTCCTTGAGCTGTAGGTGGGACCCTAGCATGGGCCCACGGCACTCACTGCACGGCACAGGGCTGCTCAGCCACCTTGTCCCCGCTCTGCCAAACTCAGCCTGCTCCCCAGCCCTCCTCCTTTTGGTGGCAGACAGCACAGAGCTGCACTAAAACAGAATCAGTTTTGCCGGGCTGCCCCAGAGGTCTTATTTTTAAATAAATGCAGCATCTATATTTCTGGGTGTAGTCCCATTGCCCCATAATCCACCACAGGGTGTTATCTCAAAAATAAAATATTTTCAGAAAAATGAAACAGCATGCAACGTTATTTCTTCAACTATGTGGTATACTTGTATTAAAATAAACTCAAATGTATGAGAACATCATACGAGCCATAAAAAAACCAGCTAAGTGCATATGCAAAATTTTTCATCTGCAAACAGTTAACTGCAGGTATATGCAAAATATCTCTTAAAATATCTCTTTTCTATCACACTGAAAACTTCATTTCCCAGTTGTACCCATCATATAACTTAACAGACACAAATACAGCCTGTTTTTCACACAGATATGCCGAAAATCTGTCACCGTTGCTTGATTCCTTACCAACAGGATTTTACTTTTAACTTTTGCTTTTAAATGCGGTCTTAATGTAGCCACACTGTATGTATATGTTCCTTCAGTAATTAATGTGTATCCCCTCCAGGCAAGATTTACCTCCAGAGGGTATTGCTTGAATTTTAATGCTTTGGTACACTGAATTACGATGTGCCTATTGTTTTCTGAGTATTATAAGAATGAGAATAAAAAGAATTTCTATGTGCCAAAATTGAATGTCTGTGATTAAAGTTGGTGTTCTGTTGCTCAGTTAGGTGTTTTCAATGCAAATTAGTTCCTGTAGAAAGCAATGATAAAAGTATATTGACATATGTTGGTGCAGGTATGTCTTTCAAATCTCTTACAGCTAGGCTTCTAAAATAACAGGGTAAGAAATGGTTTAGACAGAAAAAAAAAAGCTTTTTTTTTTTTTGTTAATTTGCAGAGATTTTCTTAACATTCAGCCTTATGCTTTATAGTTCTTCCTAAGTTTCTTAGCTCTTACATAGCACCTTGCAGAAGTGGCTGGTTAGGTACAGGGTGCGCATTGCATTTCTAGCTCAGCCACTGCTGTTACCTCTGGCCAAGCTACCTCACCTTGCTGGGCTTCCTCCTTCAAGGCTTCTGGGAGAGCCTGAAGCACTGACAAAGAGTTTGGCTTTTTATTTGTTCATGTTTCATTTGTTCTGTATACAGCAAGTGGTAATATTGTTTAATTTAGAGCTGTATGTAGAAAGCAAGAGGTGATGTTTGTTGCACACGCTCTGTGTACCTCTCTAAAAAGGAGTTTCTGAGCTGATGACTTGCTGGTTTATTGTGACAGAAACCAGATATCCCATCAGGGATGGAGCAGTGATAATTTTTAATGAGTATCATCATGAATTTCATACAGCCTAGATGCCCCTCTTGTTGACAAAGTTTCGGTCTCTGCTCTTTCAAAAATGTTAAAAAAATAATGTGAAGAGAGGCTGTTTGTCTTCCCTGAAAGATGTAGATAGGTTGGAAGACATTTGCATGCTTGCTAACAGGGGAAAAACAAACAAACAAACAAAAAATCCCTACTCTTCCAGTAATGACTATTTTCTGTAAAGGGAAGTGAGCCATTTTGGAGGTAGTGTGAGGACATGGAGCTATGTCCAGAATCGCAGGCGGCTGCATCCTGACACAGTACAACTCCAGGGAGGGAGCTGCTGTGTGTTCTTGTTCCAGTGCTCTGGGAGACGTTTGTTAATGCAGTCTGTGATACTATGGCTAAGGGAACTATGCAGGCTCGTCATGAAAAAATTTGGTCATTACTGAAGTTTGCTCTGGGACTTGCTCAGTATCTCTTTATGAATCTAAGTTATCTAAGCCATAGTTTAAGAAGATACAGGGACAAAGCCTGCATTTAAAGAATGGCTCTTGGTAGCTCTGAAGGAGCTGGTGTACTTAACAAACAGCATTTTTAAGAATCACTTTAATAATTAAAAAAACCCTCTTGGTGTTATTCTGTTATAGCTAACAATGGCAGGGGGCTGGGTTCTCTGCAAAGATCTGTGTCCAGACATTTCCAGGTTCTTCCTTCCTTTTCTTTTGGTTAGGACCGCACTAAAAAATACCAGCCTTCTGATGTGAACACAGCAGAGCACGCACTTGTGGCAGCTGGGTGGGCAAGCGCTGCAGAGCCCAAGATTGCCAGCGAGGTGTATACGGGGAGCCAGACCCCACTCCCAGCCCCCCGGTTCATGGGGGACTATGTACTCCAGGGCTTTGGCTCCCCAGGGTAAGTTTGGCTGCATCTGTGCAATGGGGGAGCTGTCTCCATGCAATGGCAGAGAGATGGAGGTGGTGGATGGAGTTGATATTCCCCCAGGCTGGAAGGCTGCTCCCAGCCTGGCTTCAGCATCCCCCTTCTGGGGGAAGGGGAGTACCTGCGTATGTGAGAGAGACCGGACCTACCAGAAGAACAGCCGCCTGCCATGATGCAGATGAATGATGTGTTTCTGGGAAAAAAGAGAAGAAAAAAGGGGGCAGAGCATGTTGGAGGTGGGCTGTGGCATCAGACTGCCTGTAGCACCTCCCAGTGGGGACAATTACCAGCATCACCCTGGGCTTACTCTGTGCTGCTTTCCTAGGCAGACTTTTATTACTTTATTTAAAGCTCGCATGCACTTCACTGACAAATGCCCTTGCTGCAACTTTATCAGTTAGCTTATGCAGCCTGAGGGATGTCAGACTGTTGCTATCAAAGAAGAGCTAAGTCTGGGTCATGATCACAGCTGGCTGTTGCAGAGATGGCAGGGGATTTAGTGAAAGGTTCTCCAAAGCCTGCAGTGGAGCTGGAGAGCTGGCATTGCCCAGCAATCCAAGGCATAAGTGGCCCAAGGCTGCAAGCAATGCTATCCAACCCATAAAATTGTTTAAAAGCTGAAGGAGCTTCAGAAGAGAGATTACAGACCAGAAAAATAATTAAAAAGTACTCAATAATGTATAGACCATATCGCTTAATTATAAAGGCTGAAAAAAGATATATGAATAAGAATTCCTGTTTGAATCTTGAGGACCTTAGGATGCCTGTGAGGACAAGTGTTTGGGCTAGGAGGGTGGCGGGAGCAAGCCCGTGGTGGAGACGGGCAGCTGCTGGGCTGGATGCCTGCAGGCTTCCGTGGTTCATGCACCTCCATGTCTGCCCCAGATCCACTGGGCAGGCACAACCTCGCAGCCCTGACATGGCACGGCTCAGCCGAATGGTCCCCGGTGCTGAAATACAATGAGGGTTTTTTTTGTATTGTTGGTAGAGTTAGATGGAACCTTTCAGGCTGTGCCTTTTGGTGTAGTGTTTGGTTTATTTCTAGCTTGGTATGTATGTCTGTGCAAACATATGAATCAATGCCAATTTTAATCTTACTGTTCAAAACCTAAATTAGTGCAAATCTGATGTTATTTTGCCACCAGAAATTAAAATGAGTTGTTTCAAATGCCAGATTAAAACCGCTCATCAGACAGCCACCTAACAGGAGAATATCTTGACGCTGGAGAGTCAACCTTTCGTTCTAGAGAAAATGGTGGTGGTGCAGTTGATATGCTTGAGAAAAGAGATGCCATCCAGAGGGACCTTGACAGGCTTGAGGAGTGGGCCCATGTGAACCTCACAAAGTTCAACAAGGCCAAGTGCAAGGTCCTGCACTGGGGTCCAGACAACCCCTGGTATCAATACAGGCTGGGGGATGAAGGGATTGAGAGCAGCCCTGCAGAGGACTCGGGGGTACTGGTGATGAAAAGCTGGACATGAACCAACAATGCATGCTTGCAGCTCAGAAAGGCAATCGTATCCTGGGCTGCATCAAAAGAAGTGTGGCCAGCAGGTCGGGGGAGGTGATTCTGCCCCTCTGCTCTGCTCTGGCAAGACCCCACCTGCAGTGCTGCATCCAGCTCTGGAGCCCTCAGCACAGGAAGGACATGGACCTGTTGGAGCCAGTCCAGAGGAGGGCCACAAAAATGATCCGAGGCATGGAACACCTCTCCTGTGAAGAAAAGCTGACAGAGTTGTTGTACAGCCTGAAGAAGAGCAATCTCTGGAAAGACCTTATTGAGGCATTTCAATATATAAAAGGGGCTTATAAGAAAGATGGAGAGAGGGTTTTTTTACCAAGGCCTGCAGAGACAGAATGAGGGGCAATGGTTTTGAACTGAAGGAAGTAGATTTCTTTACAGTGAGGGCGGTGAGGCACTGGAACAGGTTGCCCAGAGAAGTTGTGGATGCCCCATCCCTGGAAGTGTTCAAGGTCGGGTTGGATGGGGCTTTGAGCAACCTGGTCTAGCTGAAAGATACCCCTGCCCAGGCAGGGGGTTGGACTAGATGATCTTTAAAGGTTCCTTCCAACCCAAACCATTCTATGATTCTATGGTTTTGCCAGAAAATTCAGTCCCAGCCCTTTTCTGAGTGCTGTTAACCAGTATCTCTGCTGTCCTCCAAACACTTAAAACCCACTCTGTATTGTGTTGCTTTCTCTGGATGCAAATCTGTTTGCAGTGATTGCTTCTGCAGGGAGGTTTGTGAGATGCACATGCTGTGGGGAGCGAGCAGCGGGGCTTTTCCTTTCCTCTCTCTGTCTCACAATTCAGTGCATATGGGCTGTGAGCTCTGGGAGCAACATGAGCCTCCAGGCTCAGGGGACAGCATTTTAAAGCTTTTTTTCATTCTTTTTACCCTTTACTGAGCATTAGTCAACATGCATTTCTGCACTCCTTCTGCTATACTGTCAGCCCAGCAATCAGCTTCCCCCCTCATTGAGCTCAGTGGGAGCTGATACAGAAGTTTATTAGTCTGAAAATCAGCCTTGGCAGGATGAAGAGCTGGCAGAGTGCTAGTAAAACCCCTGTGTCTCACAAGAGTGTGGTCCCCGTTGCAAGTTGGCCTCAGTTTTCCCACTGTGTAGCTCCCCACTTCGCTAGAGCCAGCTCCTACTTAGCTGGAAGTGGGGTCTGGTTTAAGTATGGGCGGGCTCAGGTGCTGCTCCTAACCTAGCAGGAGGGAGGTCCTACGTCCACCCATTCTTCATGGGTGCAGTTGTGGGGATGCCGCAGGTAATCTTGAAAATGGAGGCTGGCGAGTTCACTTCCGAAACGGAAAACAACAACCAGTTAATCACTCTGTATTACTTATTTTGAAATTTGGTTTGTACACGCTCGTTGTTTTGATTCATCTGTGATGAAAGCTCGTATGGCAGCATCAAACAGGGAACTGTAGCTTTTAGCTGTGGCAAGAATATAGATCTCCAGATGCCTTGGCATCTGGTGAGATGTGTGTAGCATTTTGGGACTGTCCTGGAAATATAGTAACCAGACATTTTAATTAAAAAGATAATTACAGTCACTTTTTTTTTTCTCTTATATTGTATGGATTCAAGCCAACAGGTGCTTTTATTGTGAATCTGCAAGACAGAATTTATTAAAAGCTTGGCTTTCAAATAATAAACCTGCAATAGCAGACGAATTCCACAGCAAATTATTCCACTTGGAGCTAGGGGATACATCGAGCCCTTTTCATTCAGTCAACACACTTCTTAATTTCCGTTGGGTTGAGGATGAACAGCACTTTGTGTGACCCAGAGCAATCCCGGGAGTGCCTGTCTCCAGTAGCAAATACCCCAAAGCATTCACCAAACCCGCACTAGAAGGCTCACAGCCTCCCTGCAAAAGGAAGACATCCATTTGATATTTCTTTGCAGTCTCAGACCACTGTCACTTGGATCCGAGTCTCATGCCGGACTGACTTGGGAAATAATGCCATCATTATCACCAAAGAAAGTATGTTGCAAAATCCCCAGAGTAGTTTTTATTTAAAATGTTACTATCATAAAATTCCAGACTATGAAATGAAGACCTCAGATTCACATTCAAACCTTACCCACCCCCCCCTTTTTCAAAGATATAGATACGTAGTCACAAAACATAAAACATGCTGCAATGATACAAATATATTTTTTGATACAGAAATTACAGTACATTATAAACCATGAAAACAAATTGAGGCACTAGACTGTACATCAGCTCTGTTCTGCACTGGTTGTGAAGCTGATAGACTCGCTTTCAACAAACAAAAGAATGTTATCTTTGTTTAGTGAACATATCAAACAATGTGCTTTGTTGTGAGACGTCACCAGGGTTGCTGGTCCCTTTCAGAACCACAATGTACCTACACAACATGTATCGCTGCCACAATATGAAAAATAATCATTTTATTGAATGTACAACTCAAAAAAAAAAACCTAAACCCATCGGTTATTGTTAAATAAATAATTATTCCTTACAGTGGTTAGTTTATATTACACTGCATTGGCCATTGGAACAAATGAAGTTTAATAAATAATGCACGGGTATATCTCATTTACGCCTCCGTTCATAATTCTGTGCTATGCTCCTTTCAGAGGACCCTGCAAAAAATGAAGCAGAATGAAGCATGTAGTACAGCCTTGCGTAGAGCCCAGCAAGCACAAGGAAACAAAGACCTGCAGCCTGCTGGGTCACCGCCGGACCCCATCAGAGCGTTTGGACCCAAGATGAGGGATCCTAACACAGCCCTGAGCTTTTCTCATTTTGTTTTACCCCTCAGACTACACTGTCCTCCAGGAGGCTGAAGGTCTGAGCAGTGCTTTCTACCTCTCATCTATCAAGCTGCTTGAAGTACCATTAACTCGGAGCCTTTTTACGTTCCAATAATCCATCTAACTGATGGGATATGAGCACTCAGATCAATTTGTGGGTAGAGGCTTTCTGCATTGACATGTCCGCCTTCTGTCCTGCAGAGTCAGCTCTTTGCCAGTTTAAACTGTCCCTGTCCCCAAGCCCTGAACACAGTGATACTAAAATCTGCAGCAGGAGCTAAGCAAACCTCAGACTACCCTGTCGGTCAACCACAGCCTAAAATAGTCTTCAGTAACATATTTAGTAGCAGTAGATCTATCCTTCTTGCTCTTTTAAAATGAGAGAGAAACCCAGAGAGCCCTTCTTGGGCAGAGCCTGACCACAAGGTGACATAGCTGGTCACCAGTCATCTTTGCTTCGACCCCAAAGGCAGGATTGCTTTCACAGAGCATATGCATGCCTGACAATTGCATGCAATGCACAGCTAGTTTTGGGGGATTCAGCACTGCATCCTGCAGGGAGCTGGCATTTTGGATCAGTGACAGTTTTAAATTTTAACAAGACTTCAATCTTCACCAGGCTAAATGCAAAATGAGTTGAGCTTTCTTTCTCAATATGGATTGTTACAGTATCTTTACTGTATATGTGACTCTTTTCTAGCTTCTGCCTGAAGTGTTCATCCAACAGACTGCCCAACTGGGGAGACACTCAGTGTGAGACCCCATTTTACCAACCCAGGAGTTGAGACACCAGCATCCTGGTACTCTGCTTTGTCACATGAAGCTTTAAATCAGCACCACACTCACACCCAGCAGTGAGACGGTGTGAACTCCTACACATTGCCAGGGGACTCAGGGGCTTTCTGCAGAAGAAAACCACGGCACCAAGGCATGGCACCAAGAAAAGGTCCTGCCCAGTTAATTGTCTTTGAGTAAGTATAAGTAAGGACAGTCCTAGCACATACTCCTGATCTTGCTTTGATTAAACAGTCCTTAGGACCTATCTTCTCCTCCAGAGGAGCAGAAGCAACTTCTTACCATTTTCCTCTCAGGGAATCAGCAGAAAAGCAATGAATTCTAGTTTTACCTCTCAGGTAGGTATTACATAGCCTGACAGGGTAAAACTTCATTATTCCCCTTTGTTACAAACACCACATAGCTGCATCCTCACTATACCAGCAATTTTGAAATCAGGGCAATAAAAATCTTTGCCTTTTTTAAATGTTTGCTGTACTTTACATTCTCATACTAATGTAAATGTAATCCCAGTGGAAACCTAACCCAATTTATTACTTCCAGGCTATTTACTTTTGTGATAGAAGATATATTTACAGGTATTATGCACTTAATACCTATTGCCACCGCAGATAAAATTGTACAAAATTATTCATGATACATAGCAATTTGCAAAATGATGCAGAGAGCAATATTACTAGTCTGAACAGTGTTTAATTGAAAATAAAAGCTACTGACAACCATAATTGCAGAATATAGATCACAGCATGTATCCACATAATATAAAGGTGTCAGCTAGTAATTTAACTTTTATCATCCATTTAACAAAAAAAAACAGTGAGAACTATTTCAGAGACATGAAATACGTATTAGGTTTTTTATTTTTTTTAATTCCTATTCTGGGGGATTAACTGACGCTTCATGGTTCACAGTGAGGGATTTCCTCAGTACAGCCCTACAGCACAGGGAAGCTAGAGCTACTGGCAGTCTGCAGTTACCCAAAGGGGTTGTGCACATGGGGGAGGAGGATTCTGCCCTATATGGATGCTATAGGAAAATAGCACAAATTCACAGTATTAGTCCAAATCTTAAAATGCTTGTTGCTATTTTTTTTTGAGGTAAAATGAAAGCTGGAAGAGGCTGGGAATGTTTAACAGCCTGACCTGCAGAATGAGGTATCTGCCCTTCCATCTTCTGCTCCAAGTCTGAAGAATAATGATCTCCAGAGACAATGAGGATATCCCTTTACCTGGGGAGATCTGGATTTTGATCACAAGTTTAAATGAGCTTTACATTTTCAGCTTCTGAATTTTTCTTGATGTGTCAGCAAAATTTAGGTTTTTCCTGTATTTGCACTTTGGGGACTGGCAGAACATGCTGCTTGTGAAGACAGGGCAGTAAGGAAAGTGCTCTGGGGACTTCTACCTGACCTTGCCTGCAGCTCAGACCAGCCTGTTTGTCTCAAGCATTGGAGTGAAATGAACCCTGAAATATCTTGGTTAACAAAGAAAATCCTGATCCTTTTTCAGAGAACTCTGGGTCTACACTACATAAAGTCTGCTTCCTCCAATCACTGGGAGAGAACAGAGGCAACAGAATGAAGAGGCTGTATATTACCAAGTACCAGATTTAGTCATATACATACCAGAATTTAAAGATCTTTTGCCCATAAGTCCAACAAAGGAGTCTGTTTTATGCCCTGAAAAAATATATTTGGGCATGTTTTAATACATTTTAAATAGGCAGGTTTTTAAGATAACGTGTTCTCGCGAGGAAGGAAGACACAGGGTCCAAAACTGTTCATCTCACAGGCTAGTTGTTCACACCACTCTCAGACAATGGAGAATGAACATCAGCCTAACTAATCAAACTGAACAGGTTAAACCAAGGCACAGGCCAGTTAATGGACATCTTCTAATTAACTCAGACTTTTTGTTTTGTTTTGTGGATTTTTTAAAAGTATAATGGAAAAACAATAGACAATAACTGATTCTTACTCCTTTTCCAGTACAATTCCTATTGATTTCAGCAAATGCACAAGAAGGCAGTGTCTTGGTATAGCCTGCATCTGTGCGATGCATCTCCTCTACCTGTTGGTGGTTATTTTCTGTAACGTGGAAGAAAAACCTTCCTCGTAGGTCAGGCAGAGCCCTTACTGGAGAGGAAGCCAATGGGACTCAAAGTCTGGACACGTCAGAGCTAGACAGTCTGGCTCTATTTTTGGGATATTTATGAGTTCAGTTATTACCTTCCTGTCCCTTTAGTACTCCTCAAGGTACTGGATGTGTAGAGGATAAATTACTCCAAGTTTTAGCCTACAGCACGTATCTGATACAGTGGTAGCTATAGTTTCAGATAAGGAACAAAAAGGAGCCATTCTTTGTTCTCTAAGCTGACTTTTGAGGCAAACTTAGAAATTTCTCCTTGGAAAGAATTTTGCTTGGCCAATTCATCTACAAAACAAGAGGAGTGATCCTCAGACCTCATAGGTATTAATTCAAGCTGAAGCAGTTTCAGAAGGCTATAATTTTTCACTTTAGTCAGCAGGTTATCTGGCATGAGCTTTGTATCGGACTCTTTAATTGGTCTTCCAACACATAATCCTAGTGATAAAATCTTGTGGTTAACAGAACACCGGGACAGTTATTGACCTCTGTGGACAGAGGATGTCTCAGAGAATACAAGATCATTTTTACTTATTAGAAGTCTTCCAGCTCCCGTCTAAGCATCTTCGGATAAATTCAGAGAATAAAACTACTACTGTGCAGAACAAGAGAACACCACCCTGCTGATACCATCTCCCACTTGGTGTCACACAGAAGCAAAGCAAGGCACGCTTATAAATGGGGCAAGATCTGCTTTTTTATATGGCAGCACATCATTCATCTGCCCCTGCTGTGAGCAGGGGTCTGATTCCCACCCAGACAATGCTGAGAGCACAGGTACAGTATCTCACGTGCAATGACATGGGCTCTCCAGTGGAATCATTCTCGGGGATTTGGGAATTCACTATTCTAATTTTCCACATTTTGCTGTCTTAATTGCTCTTCTCCGTGTCTGGCAGAAAGCCTGCCTTGCCTATGAGAATCCCCCCCATGGGAAATAAGAGAGAGCTGCAACATCCACACATTAATGTGGATTGAAATCTCAGAGCTTGTGGTGGCTCAGATGAAGTACAGGCTCACAGCTGCACTGGCGGGGATTCAGCCCTTTAACAGAACATTGCTCCACCACGGGTGCTGCCAGTCCTTAGCTGAATCCGTCACCTTCTAACTAATCCCCTCAAATACACTATTCCCTATCCGAATATCTTCTAATAATTACTTAAAATATTTGCATTTTTTTAACTTACTTTTGTGAGAGATCTGGCCGTATCCTGATTGGAAGAGGAAAGGAAAGAGAAAAAAAGGGAAAAGAGTTGTTGAAAAAAGGATTGGCATATATATATATGATGCTACTGCAATGCTTTGAAAGATCAAATACAGAAACTACCCTATGCATATTCCACTTAAGGGAAATTAAGGCAATCATTTACAACTGCATTTCTTTTTGAATTGACTACAAAATCTTGTTTCAACTAAACCCACACAACTTAGACTTGTTTAGCTCCAAGCTGCTTTGAGCAATTCTTGATTCAGAATGTAGAAAACGTTTATTATTTGTGTTTTGTGTGTTGTATTGTGTGGCAATAATTGTATACACAACCAATTTCCACACAATTCGGGGATTGTGCAATTCAGTGCACAAGCGTGCGCATATTGCACAATATGTGCCTTTCAGCGGCACATATGCCGACCTGTGAATTATCGTGATACTCCTTACTGGTATTTACATGCTGTATTGGCGGGCACTTAGCACTTTGATGTGGAACCCACTTTTCCCCAATCGGTGAGTTTATCTGATATTAAACTTGGGAGAGAAAAAAACAAAAAAGAAAACTAAACCCAAGCAACTCAAACCGCAACTTTTGAGAAAGATTTAACGCCTTGAACCCGAGTGACAAGCGCTGTGGCGTTGGGAGCGGCACTAGTGGCATGCAGAGAGGCGTGGGAGGGAGCCAGCCCCCCCCCCCTCCCCCGCTCACCGGCATCCCGCTTGCCCATGAGGCCGAAGAACTGCTGGGGCCGGGGTCTCCGGGCCATCCTCTGCAGAAAGTGCTCCAGGGGCAGCGGCAGCTCCTCCTGCGGGACGAGAGCGCCGGCGCTCAGTGCGGCCCCCCCCGGGGGGCAGCCCCCCGCGCACATCCCCCGCACCCCCGCGGGGTCGGCGNGCCAGGAGGAGCACGGCGAAAGCCAGCGGGAGCCTCATCGCCGCCTCGACGTCCTGCGGGGGCAGGGGATGAAGCACCCGCGGCCGTGGGCGGGCACGCACCCCGTCCCGCACACGCACCCCGTCCCGCACACGCACCCCGTCCCGCACACGCACCCCGGTGCACGCAACCTCGCACTTACACGCTCCCAGTTCCGCGCTTGCAACCCCTCCACCAACTCCTACATACACCTCCGGATATACAGACGCCCCACACATATAGGCTCGTCCGCAGCTAGATGCACACACAGGTGGACGTGCCCATCCAGAGGCACCCCTCCACACACATACATACAGAGCTATACATACACACACACTCACACGTAGATATACATCTAGATACTCACACCTTCACACATATGCACCCCCATCCACATACTCACACACCCACCCACACCTCCAGGTACATACACATCTAGTTACAAACCCCCAGCCCCTCGCACAGCCCCCTACACAGCTTGGATGCCCCTACGTATAGATACAGCTCCCCAGGCACACACAGACACACGTGTCTACATATACACACACACATCCCGTCGCACATCCAGGTACACGCATCGGGATAGGCACAAAAACATCCTTGCGCATACAGGCACACACTCGTGCGGACACACAAATATGTATAGGCACCTCCCCAGGCACACGCATATAGACATAACCCCCCCACACACACACACGCATATAGGCAGGCACATAGAAGTACACACGCACACACCCTCTCAAACATATAGACAAACACATATAGGTACACACGGACGGACGGACGGACACGCGCGCGGACGGACGGACGGACGGACGGACGGACGGACACGCTCCCGGAGGCACACGCACCGTCTGCACCGGGGAGGGCGGGCGCTGCTCTCCGTGCGCATTGGCCGTCCGGGGGAGCGCTCCCCACTTTATATACCTGGAGACGGGGAGGGCCGAGGCAGCCTCATTTGCCTAAATGCAATTACCCCCGGTTTTATCGTCCCAGCCCCGTGACAGCCCCCGCCCCGTCGAGCAGCCCCCG